>CM056607.1:21094047-21287711 GCA_029721355.1 Tegillarca granosa
TCAGTTAAATACTAGTAGTTGAAAAATATAATATTTAACAAAAGTTGATGAATAATAGTATTTCTGTACATACTGCCATATACCGTTTTTAAATTTAATCATAAAATACATTCAAAAATGGTTTATTTTGTCACATACTATTTTTGAATGTATTTTATGATTAAATTCAAAAATGGTATATGGCATTATTAATCCAGTGGAACTTTGAAAAACTGAGCTCATTTGTAGAAGGTATGTTATAAAAAAATTAACAATTTAAAATTTGCGTCACATTAAGAATATTATGTTGTTTTTTTTTTTTTTTTTTTTTTTTTTTTGTGTTTGTTTTTTTTTGTTTTCTCAAATTGTCCTGTATCAAAATCAGGAAAAAAAATCCTATATACGTCAAAAGAATATCGTTTTATTACAACCCGGGTCACCATGATCTGGATAATTTGTTATTAATTACTAATTAAGACATAAATTAATTACCAATCCCACGATAAAATCCCGATTTCTTTTACTTTCTATTCTACCGCCTTCATGTAAAGATAATTGATATGCATTTTAATGTATTTCCTAATTAATACACAATTACAGACCAGACATAAATGATCTAAGCGGCCACAGGTTTGAACGTGAAATAATGGCCACTTAATGATGACATTTACGGCACATAATGATGTATATGTGATGTATGTTTTTGGAAAATGACCTCATGATGTTATATCGTATAAGACGAGACTTCAGACGTATGATGACTTTTTTCATATTTAGACGAGACTTCAGCCAATGTGAGACCTTTGTTCATGCCGCTTACGTTATTGATTGATTGATTGATCAGACGATTTATAATGTGAATGGAATATTGGTCGAGGATAAAGCAGAAAAAATTATGTATTTTTTTTTTTCAGATTTGTCTATAATAAAAATCAGGCTTGTTAATCAGAGTGACAACTTTAGACAATTCTACTAATTTATTTAAATGTCAAGTCACCGCCATTCCAATAAACTATCATATATCTTTTCAGAGAATTGACATATTAGTTTCATTTCAGTTAAATGCATTTTTAACAATTTTGTTTTACTTTAAGATGCGGAGTAAAAAAATGATTTTTTTTTTACTCCTAAGCCAAGATTATTTCACTTAAAACAAGGTGGTCAATTCTAGGATGGTTGAGAAAATCGGCATGCACGGAGAAAACTACCGAACTTCTTCAAGTTAGCTGACACTAGGATCTACCCAAGCCGGATTCGAACCTAGGCGGTGAGAGGCACTGAGATCCTCTAGCGCGTCTTTTAGACCACTTGGCCACCGAGGACCCTCGATTTTTGGAATAAAAAAAAGGAAGAACGGTTAGAACTTGAATATATAATACGCGTGTTCACTTTAGTATTTATCAGAGGTTGTTAATTTGGCGTTCGGTTGTTATTGTGTGTTCTTGGTTGCTCATGCCTTATTTTGGTGTTTTTTTCAAGTTAAATCCCATCATTTATTGTCGTATGGAAAATAAAATTAATAGAGAAAAAAAAGACAAAGATAAAATTTCAAGAATCTATGAAAGAAGGTCGATATAAACTTATTTCTAAAGAGTTGTTGAATAAAAATGTATGAGACAAACTCTTACTGCAACCAAAATCATCCCACAACAAAGGAAAGAAAGGTAAAAGAGAAACAATCTCAAAGACTGCTTCATATACCATTTTTGAATGTATGTTATGATTAAATTTAGAAAAAATGTTATTCAAAAATGGTATATGATAACTGTATTCAGACTTATGTTATTAACCTTCCCATTGATTTTAATGTGAAAAGGACTTGCGCCAGTTTGATTATTGTCATGTCCCTTACTTCTGTTTGGATTATCTTTATTATTTATCAACTTTTTCGGCCCCTAGTGTCACTGATGAGGAAAGATTTTCTGAAATGTGCACATATGGCACATCAAAATTAAACAGGTATTTTGTTAAATATTTCCTGACTTATTTTTAGGGGGCCGGGGTGGCCGAGTGGTTAAGGCGTTAGCCTTCAAATTCAAGGCGTCTCACTGCTATGGGTTCGATTCGATCGACGGAAAGTTAGAAAAGTTTATCCGTGTTGTAGGCCCTTACTGGTTCGCTCATTGGAAGTATAATGGACTGAGTGGTCTGCGATGTTTATTTGCAACAATGCGGGTGGGTGTAAAAGCAACAAGTGTCCTCTTAAGTATTGCCCTTCATTTTATTCTGTCTATTCAGAAATAGCATGATTAAAGGCTGTGCACTTTGACTACACCCCGCGTAGCAGGTTTGTGCAAAAAGTGTCTTTATTCAAGTCATTTCTCAACAGACCAAACAAAAATGAAAAACAATGCTTATAATTAAATTTCATAATTAAAAAAATAACAAAAATAACAAAGTCGAATGCAAAACATTTAAAGTTTATCAAACAAATTAGTTCAATATGAACAAAAATGAAATGTGTGCATGAATTTACTTCGCCATCCTTTACAAAGAAGTAGTTCCGGCAGTGGTTATGTCTATGTCGGCAACTGTCTATGAGGAGATAATTTAAACTTTTAAGCCAATAAGAATGCGATAAAATTGTAAAATTTGATTAATAATGCAATGTAGATCAGAAACACTCGCATTGTAACGAACCACATAAACTTGTGTTAAGATAAATTCTCGAGATAATTCAAAATTTTATCGGTCGCAAATACTTACAAAACTGCTGATGCGACGTCAAACAACATTGAACCAATCTAAACTTATCGAGGGTAAGAAATAGTTGAAATAAAAAACAACACAGAATTGATTTCAACCCGGAACCATCTTGATAATAAAATGGACCCCAATTAAGCCTTTAGTAATAAAACAGTAATTGGACTAATCTACAGTTACTTTAAAAACACATAAAATATCAGATATAAAAAGTGTAGCCTCCATGCTTTATTTACGATGCTGGGTTTATCTTGTGACAATAAAATACCATGAACACATGATTATTGGTAGTAACAGGAAATGCAGCTTTTATCGAATTTGTTCTGCCTCACTAAATCATATGTAAAACCATTAAATGTTTACTTAGGTGACAGAAAACTTATGCAAATATGAATTATAATCACATCCCGTCTTCACCAAACAGAGTATGACTCTTCATTATAATGGTTGTGTTATTGCTCGTCTCTTGTGCCCTATCGATACCATGTCTTAAAAAGCTTATCGAATTGGTCCCATTTGAGGCGTAAATTCATTTAAGATTTTCTAACTCTCTAAAGATTAAATCGTATTACCAGACACGGAATGTAAGGTGTTAGTTTGTTTGTAAACGGGAACTGGAGAAAATGTTTCATAGAGACAACTAATTTTTCCGACGATTACAATCTATATTGTCGACAAATTTACGACACCAAAATCTCTCTTGGGATGACAGAATACAATATGATTCCACTTATGTTAGAAGTTAGAATAATTTTATACTCGAAAATAATGTTCATTGATTTGAAGTTTATTTGCACAGTGTGAAATCTATGCAATAGCTAACGTTTCAAACCGTGAACTGTATTTCAATGGGCATCGCATGTGACAAAAGCAATTTACGCCTGTTTAAAAGTGTTGAACAGATTAAGTGTAAAGGGTTGTTGTGAAAAGTAGTCGGAGTATCAGCCAATGTATACGACAAACCATCATGCGATTCATCGATAAAGTTATTGTAGAATTTAGTGGTTACTTTGGGAAAAACTAAAAATCATGAAGCAATGGGTCATAAAACTAAAAGAGTATTTTTGTCTCCATCTCAAAAATTTAACGTTTTAAAAATTCAGAGAATTACACAGAAATTTTAATAAATTTTAAAATAAAAATTTTTAAATACTGAAAGTTAAACATTTCGGTAGTTATGTACAAAAAGAAAATATTGAATTTCTAAATTACATTCCTTAAAATCTTCTTTTATTGGTATCAGGGTAAATGTTGGCTTGGGCAGAAAACTCCAAAACGGTTGCCTTGGCTTGCTACCACTTAAAAACTCCCAGTGCGCACCATTATAAAGAAAACATATGCATAATACGCACATCAATTTAGGGTCACATGTAGGTAGCCTTGTATAATCTGGCTGAAACAAGCATAACTGTTCATGAATGTACTAATACAAGCCTAAAACTTACCCAAAGATGTCCTGAATTTATAAGTTATGCTTTTCTAGATTTTTGAGTTGATATATTCCTACATTCAATTTCATGTGTAATATTATAAAATTTTTTGTTTAAGGGGAAATATTAAAATTTCTTCAACTAACAATTCATATGCAGAATTGTGATGGTTCCTTTTAGTTGAGAAATATAAATTTCTGCACAAAGCATGAAACTTATGTTTGAAATATAAAAGTTTTTTATTCAACAATGACAAATAATAAACAAGTAGAAATGACTCGTTAAAAAAAGCAATCAATGGGAAACAAGACACAAAATAGACACGAGAAACGAGTTTTAACATTTCAAAATAGAGCTTATGGCCATGAATCTAAATGATAAATGATAAATGGTGCAATGGGTTTCAGATGCAAGGCTGATGAACCCCTGTATGTAGCAATAAAGCTGTTCGTAGTAACAACGCTATATATAGTACACAAGGAAACGATATATGTAGCACATTTTGTTGCTATATGTATTAACGTCTACGCTTATTTACAGAGAAAAGGAATTGAAAAAGTTCAATTTCAAGTCTCCTTTATCTAAAAATGTGTTTTTTTATTTATATATTCATTGCAGATATGATTTTGTTCAACGTCGAAAAAACAAAAATACATTATATTTGATTATACACACAAAAGACCAGTTTATCGGGTTTAGTTATCTTGCGCAAATATGACTTTAAGAACACAGAAGTGCTTCAAAACGTATATAAATATCCTCATTACGAAGACAAACACGAAGAAACCGCGAGGCAGTTCATGTCAAAAAGAGAATGGTGCATACCTTTTTAATTAATTTAGTATCAATTAGAGTGAATGAAGAGAAAATATGGATTTTTTTGAGCTAAGCGAAGCTTTTAAAACAAGGAGGACATCTATATTAAGGTATCGTGTATACTTTGATGTGGGACTATCGGAATTCATTATCTCGAAGAATGTGTTTATGATTTTTTTTTTTTAAAAAAAAACCATGCAAAGGGTATCAACCTTATCCGTAATGAAGCCTTCATTTATATTTAAAAAACCATTAATACAAAACACAAACCTAACGTTAATGAAGCTTCAGGTAATTAACTATACCGAACCACCTTAATATGTAACAACAAGGCCACGAACAATAGCGGCAAAACGTTATTACTGACGAACTAAAAGTATCATTAACGGTATCAGAAGGCTTTTTAATTTTTCTTTGATCATTATCCGAGGTATTGTTATTAACGAAGTTTTATAATGGGCAAAACATCGGATGTAACACAAAGAGTTACATATAGATTTTGAAAATAACACATTTAAAAATTTTTAAAAGAAAAAACTTCGGTGGAAAGCTGTTGACGTGGTTTTGTACATCCGTTTAGAACCAATCACAACGAAATGGTGTTTTCCGGTTGATGTGTGCTTTGAATGTATATTGGCGCTTAGGTATAACAAAAGAACAAACGGTTTTAAATAAAATTGAATGAAGAAATTTGTAGCAGAAAATAAATTGGCATTAGACAAACAACAAATAGCAGATAAATTCTCAAAAAATAGCAACAGAGCACACAAATGTAACACATGCATTGTCCTCTGTTTTAACCCCCCGGTCATAATTAATTTTCTCGGTTTGAAATGACAAGAAAATTTAATTTCATCAGTGATTGTTTGATTGTTTTCAAATTTCGAATGTCAGTTTCGTTAGTGAATTCATTCTATGACCGAAACTTTCAATTTTGATTTCTTATTTATTTTAGTTCATAATCATTGCAGTATAAATATTTCACTCGGGAACAAAATAAGCGGAACAAAACACAAGAAACCTTTCCTAACAGTTAATTCAATTCAATGATATAGGTCAAATTACAAAATTCTTGGATTTACACAAGGATTTCCTGACATATAGCAAGTGTTCAGACCGGGAATCATTGAACATCATCTTGGCTTAGAAAGGTTGTAAAATGGTTGTATTTGTGGTTACTTTAGTATAAAATGTAATAAAAAAGCCATAGCCATATGAAATTTTAAAAAAAAAGCATTCTGACTTAGGTTTTATAGAAGATGTATTCTCATCTGCCTATTTTACAGGAATGGTCATTATATATATATATATATAAAATAACATTTTCTCAAAATTTCATCAGAGGTGTTGGCATTTTCACTGCATAATCGTTGGCTGAAAAAAATTGTGTGCCATTCCGTTTTTTAATTTGATATTATTTCGTTATTTCGCCACGGAATATGTATTTCTTCATTGCGTTTCATAAGTCTACCTGCATTTAATATTATGACATATATCTCTTTTCGTAAAACAGTAACTGCTATACAAAATAAATAAATAAATAAATAAATAAATAAATAAATAAATAAATAAATAAATAAATAAATAAATAAAAGGCGAAATAATAAAAATAAGCTACCCTAGTAAATAGTCTCATTTGGATAATCTTGGTTTTTTTTTTTTTTTTTTTTTTTTTTTTTTTTTTTTTTAATTATCCCATTGGTTATTTATACTATTACCCATTCAAAGTCGTCCAATTATGTGTTTCCTCTTTCTTGTCTTTTAAACTTTTATAAAATATTTTTTAGTAAAAATTTGCTTTTTATCGTTATTTTCATTTGTTGCGATAACCGTTATATTATATATTTTAGAATTTTCTGAAAGAAATGTTCAAAAAAAAAAATTATAAGAAGACATCTTGTCATTATAACATGAAAACTTGTAATATTTAACATTTCTTGAATTTTCCTTTAGAAAATTCAAAAGTTTTAATATGGCATGTGACTAAAGTTTATACAACTTTATGGAAAGTCAATAAATAACTGGTCATTAGATTTTTTATGTTACTTTCACGTGCGGTGTCGTCTGTATCATACGTCCTGGCGATATTATAAGAGTTTCGGAAACTCAATTATTTTAAAGTTTATGAGTTTAAAATGGTGATAAAATGTATAATTTCAATTCTCATGAATACTTATAATAAAGATGTTAGCGTTTGTAACTATATACATTATATTGGGGAATCTATGAAACAGTTTTGTACCGAACACAAAGAAAGACTTCGGTCCTTTGGAAAATGGACACCCCAATTACAGGATAAGTATAGGTATCATTTCAATGAGTTAAAACGTGCTATTTAATTTTGATATCAACCATACCTTAAATTAGAGAAATTATATGAAATAAATTACACAGCAGGTGTAAATTTTAATAAATATAAGATTGACTTTACAAGAAGATAAATTGTAATTACAAAATAAAGAAAACACAATTCTTTAAATATGAAAGTTCATTTATTTATTTGCATGTCAATTCAAGATTAAACCACGAGTTATCGGACTTTGCTTTTCTGATAACGTCCTTGATATGGTATAAAATTTCATGATTCAGCTTATATTAGAATATTATACCCAAAAGTCAAAATAATCATGTGTATTTCCTTCCACTATCTGAACAAAATACCTACGTTTACAAATACAAAATTCAACTAACGTCAAATCCATCTGCAAAAAGCAGAAATCACGTGACCACTGATGGAAGATCCGGGGATTTGTACAACCTCGAGCATGCCAAGCGACAATATTGATGTATGAAAGATTTCCGTTTGGTTTAAAGTCTTTTAACAACAATCTAATTATTACCTTTGAAGTTTAATCAAGCTTAAGCGTAACTTAGGAACGAGTAACGTGCAATATTTACACGGTTATGCATTCCGGTACCATTTCAGCTTACAAATATCAAGAAGCGCGTAATCTTAAAAAGATCTTGGAATTTTTGCTTTCAAAGAGCTCTAAATCTAAATATCAGATAATCTTCAAGAGGATTTCACGAAGCTGTTTTAATGGACACAATAGGAAGCAAAGGTCAACACATTTCCTATCCATGTTTAAAATTTAACATACGATCAGAAATCACGACATTCTTACCTTGCGTCACTTAACGGATTCTGGTTTCTTGAACGAGACAAAATTTGTCTCATTATAGAAGTAATTAAACGGTTTAATATAAATCAGTCTCCGCTTAGATATGTCAAACCGACAGCATTGTGCATCTATCATTAACTTGAAGATGCGTCATATTTAAAACCCATCATTCTTTCAATTTTTTATCTATTTATTTCATATGTTTAGTAATTTCGCTACAATACTTGGAGAAACGTTAGACGTATTGAGTGCAAATACTAACAACATTAAATGGCTTTAACAAGTCAGTAAGAACGGAAATAGAAATGATGTCGCCGGTTAATATTAAGTCATAAAAGTATTAAAATGACTATTTTCTCAAGAATTGGAAATTCATGTTTATAAATGTAAGTAGGTCATTTTCTAACTGCATCAGACGTGTACCAAGGGACATGGTTGGAAATTCGTGTTTATTATCTAAGAAGCTCTTATTGTAACTGCATCAGACGTTAAGCAAGGGAGATAATTAGAAATTCGTGTTTATTATGTAAGTGGGTCATAACTGCAGCAAACGTATAGCAAGGAATGTAATGCGTGAGCTTATTTCGACAGTTTAAACAGCAATAAAATCTTACCAAAAGTTTTGTCTTAAAAGTTTTTGAAAGGTGAGACTTAGAAACATATCATTTATTAAATGAGAAGGTTTTTATTTTTGTAAAGCTGAAAGTGAATAATTACCTTTCCTTGGCCTTTTTTTGAGAAATAATGAATTCAACTTCCAAATAACTCGTATGTTGCCTGCTGTTGTTAAGCTTCCACATAACATCAACTTATGACTTGTATGTAGCCTGCTGTTGTTCAACTTCCAAATAACATCAACTTATGACTTGTATGTTGCCTGCTGTTGTTCAGCTTCCAAATAACATCAACTTATGACTTGTATGTTGCCTGCTGTTGTTCAACACCCAAATAAACATCAACTTATGAATCGTATGTTGCCTGCTGTTGTTCAACTTCCAAATAACATCAACTTATGACTCGTATGTTGCCTGCTGTTGTTCAGCTTCCAAATAACATCAATTATGACTTGTATGTTGCCTTTCGTTGTTCAACTTCCAAATAACATCAACTTATAACCCGTATTTTGCTCCATATTGTTCAGCTCCTAAATAATATCAGCTTATGACTGCATGGTTTCTTGCCAGCTCTTTTGGCTTATTGTCAAGTTGTGTTTTTCTCCGATACTCTAGAAAAACATTCGGTGGTTTGTTTCACTTTTTCCCTTTTGGCTTACACGTGAATACTGTTTGACAATTACTAGTTTGATCATCAAGCACATCGTGACTTAAAGTTTCCCCATTTACTTCTATATATATATATTTCTTCCCTTCCTTGTATCATCTATAATCTTTCATAAAGTTTCTATTTTGTAATCATATGTTTTTTGTAACGTGACAATGTAAATAGAGCTTATTTTGTCAAAGAGTATCATTTGAGGATATTTGTATCGACTCAGCATTAACAATTTGGAGATAAAAAGATCTTTTTCACCACAATTACAATATAAAAATGTCAATTGTGCTAAATATAACAGGAAACTCTTCAAATTTCCTGTGTGTTGAGCAGGGGTGCAATAGTCCTTAGAAAATAGAAAGCAATCATAAACTCTACTGCAATAAGCAAACCAGTGTGTTAATAATACCTTTTGTTAAAATTATTGTATGATCTGTGTGTCCAAAAATTGGGCCACATTTAGTTCAAATTCCCATAAAAGCATTACAAGAAGCATGTCATCCGTTTCGTCAGATGAAACTAACATGTTTCCCTTATTTATTTTCATTTATTTATTCATTTAATTTTTTTTATTATATTTATATATTTAATTAATTATTCATTATTATTATTATTATTTATTATTATTATTATTATTATTATTATTATTATTATTATTATTATTTTGCAGAATTTCTATTACTTCTAGTTTATATGGATCTTTCTCTCTATTATAAGAAGTTTAATTACAGGTATTGCTGACATTGTTCATACAGGTATACACACACGCATGCACTGTATATTACTGGTTGTTCGATCGATTGATTGATTTATTGATTGATTGATTGATGGGGTTTTACGTCCCAGTCAAAATATTTCACTATATCGAGACGTCACCAGCTATTGGTGAATTGGCAAAAATTTTGACCTTAGCAGTGCGATAAGGGCAATGTGCAGGGAGGTTTCTTTAGCGTGCCACGCCTTCCATGACATGGGTAAACGGTTTGTAGTCTCCTCCGAAGGTTGTTCGATTGAAAAAAAAACATAACACTGAGAATAGTTTGTCAAAAAGAATAATTATTTTAAATTTAAAACAAGGGCGAAATTGAGAGGCACTTTAAACTAACATGTCACAGATTTACCTTTACGCCTTTTCACGCCATTGCACTCCTTTTTCTGATATTCCAGATCTCTCTTCCACAGTCTAGAGATTTGACTGTTAATGGTCATTTACTCTATGTTGTATTTGTTGTAACTTCTGTAAATTATACCACTTGAAATAACACTGGTTTTAATAGATCTATACGAAATTATTCTTAAGACATTTTTAGTCAAAATCCGCTTGAAAGCTTTTTTAATCAGTATGCATCCCAGTTATTAAGTTCAATAGTTAAAAAGAAAATAACGAAATACAATACATGTATATCATATATAGTACTCCTAGGTTTTTTCTGTAAGCTCTTCTAATTGGAAGAGTTTCATTTAAGAACATATGTAATCTCTTCTTTCATCCATTGTCTTTTATCAGCAATTTTAAAAAAGGTTTCCTATTTTATATTATCATTATGAAAACAATTACAAAAACACCGCATAACAACACTTACATAAGTCATCATATTTTTCTTTGATAAAATTAAATGAAATTACTGCGTGTATTGTTTCAGAGATAATATTTCACATTTGTAATATAAAAAAAGTTATGTATCTGAAAAATATGCACTTGGTTATAATAAAAAAAATAACCACGATCGAATATACACCAGAACAAAAAGAAAACTAAATCGTAATAAAACAAGAAACAGACCCAACCCATCATAAAAAAAATAATAAATAAATAAAAAAAAAAAAAAAAAAAAAAAAAAAAAAAAAAAAAAAAAAAAAAAAACTTTAGGTTCTAGATAGCAGCTGAGATAAAATCACCAAATGATACTCAATGAGAGTTGAGTAATGGTGTTTATCGTCCCAGTCAAGAATACTTCACTTATATCGAAACGTCGCCAGCTATAGGGGAAAGTGCAGAAGTTTTGCCTGTGCGTTGCGCTGATGGCATTATACAGCAGGGTTCTTTATTGTGCCAAGCCTACCGTGACACGGGACCTCGTTTATTTTAAGTTCCCATCCGAAAGAACCGTGACTTTCATTTCGTAATGCCGAGTGCTTGGCGCAAAAACAGTCACTACCCACTTTCAAGTCTTGTGTCAGACCCGGCCGGGATTCGAACCCACGACCTTTCCACTTACAGAGCGAGTACTCTACCAACTGAGCTACCGCAATCGCTTTGATATTCAATGGTACGATTCTGAAATTCAAAAAATGACACATTTTTTTTATTTTAACAAAATTAATTCTGTAAATTGGAATTTTGTTGAGTTGTGTTTTATTATTATTATTATTATTATTATTATTATTATTATTATTATTATTATTATTATTACATGTATTTATTAATTTATTTTTTTAAAATTTATTTATTTTATTATTATTATTTTTTTAGGGGGGGGGGGGTTATATTTCATATATTTCTAAACATTACATTTTCAACCACGCCAAAATTAAAATACGCGAATATCTTGAAATGATATTTCTGGCGAAAACTTATATGACGCGAAAAGTTACCTTTTTACAGTTTACGCCCCTTATCGATGGGATACATCCACGCGTCTTATCCATTACAATTGAATAAGTTGTAAGTGTATTGAAGCAGTTATTGAGAACAAGATGTGGAACATCTGAAACATTATAGGGGATGATCAGCATTCTGTAAAATTAGGATCTGTTACAATAGCTAAAGAAACAAAAAAAAAAAAAGATACAGAAAGAAAGAAAAAAAGCATAAATAAACTCATACTGGAAGCATTTGTTATTGAACAATCTTAACTTTGTGCGGGAACCTGTGTACTATCCTAAGATACAATATAATGAATTTGCTAAGTACTGAAAGACATAAGTCCTCTCAATTTTTATGTCCTTTTCAACACCTAACAGTAAAACAACAACCCAGCATATACGTTTTTCCATGTACATTTTCTCAATCGGTACTCTGGTTTTCCCATCAAATCCGAAACTTAACGTCTCGATTTTGGTTAAGTAATCTTCAGTTGTATGGAAAAATCGTATCCACTGTGTTTTTTAAGTTATCTTTTTCAATTATTTATTTATTTATTTATTCTATTTATTTTATTTATTTATTATTTATTTATTTATTTATTTATTTATTTATTTATTTATTTATTCATTCATTTTTGGCTTTGCTGTATAATATATTTAAGTTTTTTTTTATTTCAAAAAATATTATATATTAAAGAGGCCGTAAAGAATACAAATTTAGATATTGTTTCTATAAAATCTGACCTCTGACCTCTGCACAAAAAAAGACCGGGAAGAGTTGAATATATTTACATTCGTGCAAAGTAAGGGTGGGCCTGTCAGTTTCTCACTATGGCGCTAACAAATGTTTTGAGAAATAACATAAATTTTAATCTCACCAGATAGTTTAGTCCTGGGACTATTCACACCTGTATTAGTCCCGCGTAGTAATATACAATACCTTAATTACTCATTGTAGCAGATTTGTTTTTACAAAAATAGCAGTATCAATTACCAGGGTTCATTAAATTATTTATATTGTTTCAGACTATTGCTGATCTCGGTAGAAATTGTTGATAGAGACCGTGTTATGAAGCAAAATGGGTTTACACAACACTGAATGGCTGGCTGTTATTGCAAAAGGTCTGAAACTTGATACTGAATACCATGTAATTGATTGTACGGTGACATGCGATCGAATCGTAAAATCTTCACTAGTTGTATTAGAATACGGAATCCATAATAATTCGCATTAAAGAAAAAATTATCCTGGGAAATATACTGGGTGAAATGCAAATGGCTTTAGAAGCGCTGAATACGGCTGAGTTTTTGTTCGTTTTCAACAACGCGTAAACGTAAATGATTTATTTACGAAATTGAAACACATGGGTGTAGTTATTTCATTAAGAGATGAGTGAAGAGACAAAAAGCAACACTACTTCTCTTGATTTGAACAGGTTATGCTTAAGATCTAACTAACTGTAACAATTAATTCATTCAGCCATAAATGAATTCTATATTGGGTGCTAAAATAACATTTTTGAGGAAGTTTAAAGGAATATTTCATCAACATATAAAAATCTAAACAAAAAACCTTTTTTCGTATTTCATGTGAAACATTTAATTTTCTGAGTGAAAAAGGATTTTTTGTTATGTTTTAATGTCATTGGGCTATTAAGTATTAAGAAAGAAACTAAGCTAAAATGAATCGATTTCTTTTCTGAAAAGAATACCCCCGTTAAAATGGATACATTAAATGCGTCCGTAATTACTAAAGGGGTTTGAACAAACGCTTCAACATAAAGCATTGTAAGGTAGTCATTATTTCCAATTCAAAATGTCAACAAGTTCAGGTTATATTTATTATTTAAAAAAGCACGATGAAAATCATCATAAAAACGTTAAAGATTCAGAATGTATTATTTTATTTTTATATTTCTGTTCGAATTTTATGGATCTGACAACTGGAGTGCTGCAATGCGTTTTAAAAATTGCGTTTCAGGAATTCTTCGTATGTTTTATTCAGAACTGATATAAATTTTGCACCGAATTATACTTTGGACCGTATACTTCAATATTATTGTCTTATTCATCTGGGCTTTTTGAAAGAAGTTTATTCTTTAATTTTGAATCATTAACAGCCGTTTATGATTTATTATAATTATTTATTGAACATAAGGTGAATTTTTAATATACAAAGGTTAAGCCCTTTGTGTTTTAAGGTTTCGAATGACCAGGCTCGTGCATGACATATGCTTGGTGAATTTGTGGGTAATAATTTTGCAATTGTTCTCAGAAATTACTTTATTCTAGACAGCTTGGGCTTGTAATTTTAACATTAGATGAATGCGTTGGTGTCCTGCCTATTGCCAATAAATGTGCTTTGGTTAATCTTTTGAAACCAATGTAACTTAAATCTTCTTGCTTGTCTTTATCACATTATTACTATTATTATTATTATTATTATTTGGATACTTCATAAAAGACCAGATAACTAAAGTTTCTCAAATGGTATTATAACTTTATTTTGTCTGGAGACTAAAAATAAAAAACAAAACATAAAGTAAGCGCACTTCTTATTGAAACACTAGAAGGAAATGGTCCTTCTTAATCCATTGTTTTAATAGTACGATAATTTTAGCTATAGGTTTTTGTGTTATAGGTAACGACAATTGGAACACATCTGTCTTTTTCTTTTCGGATCACCTTTCTGTTTTTCACCTGAATAGTCACAGAGTGAAACTTAATATGGTTAGTAACTATATAGAGTGTTTTGTATAACACGATAAATGTCACATTTAGTTATTTATCCCCTGTTTGATATCTTCATTCACGAATACCCGCATCTGTAAAACTATAATTGCTGTAATATGCATAGAGACATTTAATGTTTCCAATTTTGATAACACGCAAGGGTATGCTAAATTTGATGTTTTAAAAATAATTCAGAAAATCAAACAAACCTGTAAACATCCCCCTTTTTATTGCGAACTCCTCGTTTAAAGGACACCAAAAATTGATTGAGACTTTAGTATTAAGCTGACATTTTTAATACGTATTGTCACATATTTGTAAAATTTGTTTTTGGAGATTAAAAGATTTTTTTATTTAAATGCATAAGTTGCTTAATAATTTAAATCAATTGAATAAATATTTTGTTAAAATATATATATATATATATATATATATATATATATATATATATATATATATATATATATATATATATATAGTTTCTTTGATATGTTCAAATCTGCACAACATGGCTTTTATATTGACACATTTTTAGTGTGATCCTCTCTGAATTTTTTGGCTGTATTTCTGTATTAACATAATGTTGGCCATATAAAACATTAACGACACTGTTGTTTTGCACTAAGATAGAGCTGAAGCAATGCAGAGTTAGGATTACTATAAGTTAACCCAAAATGTTCAATATGCATGGACAAAGTCATATTATATATATATATATATATATATATATATATATATATATATATATATATATATATATATATATATATTATATTCTTAACAAAATATAATTTAAAAAAATTATAAGTTGTCATATTGTAAATGTTTTGAAAATTTTGGAAAATTCAGAAATTTCATAATATGACAGCAAACCTAATTAAAAATTGAAAATTTAATTTTTACTTCATTGTTTACTTGGCAAGTAGGAACTGTTTATACTATTTTATATTTGGCATCCTACATTGTTGCATCTTTTTTGTTTTAATAATAATTTAACATCACACAAAATTATTTTTAGGCAAAACAGGGATGAAAAACCATACTGTATTTTAAAGTTAAGTATATTCAATTTTTTTTTTAACCAATGGTTAACAATTTTTTTAAAATAAATTCTTTTAGTTTGCTATACTTGTGGAAACTAAATGTTAAAATAAGTATATAAGATTCACGGTGGCTTTAAATTGCTTTGCTTTGCTAATATAATCTTGTAATATATATTTAGATATTGAACCAGTGGTAACCAATTTTCATTGATTATTTAAAAAAGATATTTTAATTCTGTTATATAATTGGAAGCAGGAGTGTTGATATAAGTATTTTAGGTACACAGCGTTTTTTAATTTTCTCTTTGCTGTTATAATCTTTTAGTATAATTAGATATTCTTGAACCAATGGTTACAAATTGTTATTAAATATTTAAAGTACATTTTTTTGCAATATTATTGGATTCTTACGTGTTGAAATAAGTATTTTAGGTAAAAGATGGTTTTACATTTGCTTAACGCTTTTCTGATATAATTTCGTTCAAAGTCTCTTATTTTTAGGTATTTAGATATTTTTAAAAACAATACTTACCCATTTTTATTAAATGTTTATAATAGGTTCTATCATTTTGCTATATTGTTTGAAGCTTACGTGTTCAAGTTAGTACTTTTAGTACACGGTGGCTTTTAATTTTTTATGCCTAGTTGATATAATCGTGTCTATATTTGATACATAAAAAAGACAAAAAATCAATTTCATTTTGTAGGGACCTTGCTAAAGATGATTTAGTGATACGTAATTCATTAGTCAGAATAAATGAAGCATTGGTGGAAAATACCCTTTTTTGCATTGCTTATCAGATATCATATAACTATAATTGATTGGCACAGAAACCGATACTAATATGGTATATTATACACCAAAATATGATATACTGCACAGAAATGGTATGAAACAGACAACTTCCTAAATATCTCTGTGTGACATTTACAACTGAAACTGAAACGATGAAATTTGACATATTTTTCATTTCAGTACTTGTTATTTTCGAAAACAACAAATTTGTTGTGCAATGCGACATAGGATTTTACAAAAAGATAAGTTTTGCAAGACTCAAAGCAGAAAAAATTTAAATACATTGACCGTTTTATCGTAAAAGAATGAATTTGTCATTTACACTTAATTAACTCATTTGTTTCATTTTAAATATATTCAAAATTTTGCATATAAATCCTTTACACTGTACACTCTGGTAGTTCTTACACAACCAAGTCTAGTTCCTGAAATAATATTTTTCTTAACTAATATTCCCCTTAACTTAAATATGACAAACTTATATTTGTATTTTATTTTTTATTTTTTTTATTCTTTAATTATTTTTTAGATATTCATATTTAATTGAGTTGTCATTTTGACGATAGCTTTAAGCTTTGTATTTTTTGAATTTATGTTCAAAATGTTTATTCAAAGTTCCAAACATCCTTGTCCAACTTTGCAAAGTAAAAATTAAGAAATAATCAATAGGGGCCTGTTTTAGCGTGAAAGAGATAACGTTGCAGAGATAACAGGGATTAACATAGGCTGTGAGCTGAGGGGAAGAAGGTGAAATTGGATAGGCCACATACTAAGAAGAGAGGAGATCATGACTGTGCAACAGCTCTGAGATGAACACAAAAAGGGAGGAGAGAAAGGGGCAGGCTAAAGACAACATGACAGAAGACCATCGAAAAAGAAAAATAATCAATCAGGACAATGGAGTTCGAATATAACAAGCAAATACTTCAGCAAAGGTCAGAGTTGGTTGGAAAAATAGCATGAAGGCCTTATGCGCCTTATACTGCTTCTTAAAGCTTTTCTGTGTTGCTTGTATTTTGTTATACTTGGGTATTCAGAAATGCTGCAAGTGATACATTATTTAGTTTTCGCCTACAATACTTCTAAGCATACATGGTTATGGGCATCAAGTTACTTGCCATTAATTCATATCAACCGATTAACTAAGCTCTTTAATTATACCGGATACAGTACGTTATTGAGCCTAAATTCTGAGCTATGGTTCTGCTCCATCATTTATTTTCCTAAATCTTTTTATCCTAGGTATTAAATTTGTTTATTAAAAATGTAAAATTGTTATTTCAATAGATGGCATGACCCTTAAAGGTGGTTTGACTTTCTTGTATTTCGTCAGCAGAAAAAGTGACTTTTTCTTGATAAAGCTAAACATTTATTGCCGTTTTAATAATCTTATCAAGTAGCACATTGTCTTTTAAATAATCTGGTTAAGTAGCACAGGTGGAACTTAACTGCTTCAAGAGGAATTTGGATGCTGATTATTTAGAATTGAGGTAAAAAGGAAACCTTATTACTGACCACGAATAAACCACCCCTTTTCAGGTATAATGTTATAATTTTTTTTTTTTTTGAAACCAAATTATATACCTAATTACATGATCTCTTAAGTGAACGATATTTGGAGCTTGTGTTTTCTTGCAAAGTATAAATTTCAAATATCTAATAAGCTTTACATTTTAAAATAAGTCATTAACACTATCGCTGAATACAAATGACTCGGCTTCAAAATTTCTTAAATATGATATTTAAGATTCATGCAATAAAATTGTACGGTTAAAATTGCATTTGTAAACGAATGTAAAATACAATGTTAATATAACAATAGAATAATGAATATAAAAATCAACATTATCAAGTAAAATCTAAATTATTAATGTCTACAAATTCTAAAAGTCTCACAATGTATTTAGAATTGGTTTACGTTTTCAGCCTCAGTTTTGGCCAATCAATAATTTTCTGTTTCAAAAACTACAACGTTAATTCATATGCGAACCGACAACAGGAAGATCAAAAGTTTTTGTTTATTTATTTATTTATTTATTTATTTATTTTTACTTTAATTTATCTTTTTTTTTTGCTGTAGACATTTTTGTATTAATATATAGATGCATATTTAGAAGCTGACCACTGGGTGTAAGAAAATAAATCTTGAATTTGGCGTTATGCACATGGACTCAAAGAAATAAGATATAAATTTCTAAAGTGGTACTGGTAAATTTCTATTTCTTGCAATTCATAAAACAAAAGAAATTCAAGAAAAATGAAAGAAAACATTTTCAAAAAATCCTGTGAGAACGAAAGTAATTTGGGAAAAAGTAACGTAAAAACAGTCTATTTTTTCTTTGGCAAACAGATTTAAATTCCCACGAATTTAATTATCGGATATCCTCTAAATTGTTCGTAAAACAACTTTCTTCCGTTAATCATTATTACAATAAGCAAGTCAAGTGAAAATTTTATAACCTAGAAAAGCAAGAAGTTTGCAGGTGAAAAATCTGTTCAAATTATCTGCTAAAATAAATTTGTACCAATCACCATCTTCAAAACATCAAGTTGCTACTGAACCCTTTCATATCAAAGTCGGGTTTAAAAACCATCTGCTGTAGTTCCTTTAAGTCAAACGATGATTAAAGTTGAACTATGCTGTATCCTGTTAAATTAAACGGATTAGTATTATACGCTGTACCCAGACACCGGACATCGCTCCTCCCCGTGTACCCACTTACCTGAAGCATGGGGTATAGGTAAAACATGTTGTATTTGACGAAGGAGCAAATTGTTGTATGAAGACCTGTAATTTTGGTCAAGTTTAGATGTAAAATTTTAACGTTAAGATGTTTAAAAAACCATAAAATGTGTTTTATGAAACAATTATCCCATACTAGGTATTATGTATTTAGTTCCAGTTGCCGGGTTGTGATGAATGCTGATTTCCTTCTGCAGTACTGACTTTAGAATGTCAAGGTCATACAGACATCCGTAAAATTTATAGTAGAAACACAAATCCAATTCATTAAAATTGGTCACACAATACAATAAAAGGTCAGGCATGGATGCAAAGTGGTTTGTAAAAAAAGAGTTTGAAATTTATTTTTTATTTATTTATATTTTTTTATTTGTTATGATGATGATAATAATAATAATATTAATAATAATTATTATTATTATTATTATCCTAATTGGTTTTGTTGCTGCTGATGTTATTATTTTGCTTTCTTTTCTATAAATAAGAAAACAAATAATTTAGTTTTTATTAAAACCAGACGTCTAGAATTGTTAACTTGATGGTCTGACATGTTTTTTCTTTATATACTTTCGTTATGACATTCAAAATCAGAGGAACTTATACGGGTTTTACCTGTTTGTTTCTATTATTACATGCCTGTGTCGCATGTTTGTTTTGTTTGTTGCTTTGACTGCTGAAAAGTTCATGTTTTTCAGTACAAAAAATGTAAATAAAACAAATGAGTCAATTTTGTTTTTTACCTACTACGAACAATTATAAAAAAAAATTATCAGAATTTTTTTTAAAGTTTTATTTTTAAAAGCAGTATTTTAAACCGTTTATCACTTATAGGATTTTAATTTTTAGCAACATTCTTGACATATCCTGTGTAACATTTTACTTGACTACCGTCAAGACCTGGCATCTATAGCATATATTTACTTTTACCTAGGATAACAATGCTTGCGATATTGGTTTTGATTTATTTATGATCTACTCTACCTAGTCGGTTTTTTACTTTTGTTTATTTCATGGTAAAAGTTTATGTTTATTTTATATGCTTCAAGTTCTCTTCACTTAAATTTCGTGAGTTACCAGTATCTGGATACTTAAAAGACAAAGAGGAAAATAGAGCTATACTGTGCTATATTTTATTTCAGAAAAAAAGAAGAGACAGAGGAATATACGGTACTATATCTTATCTAACAAAAAAAGAGATAAATCGAGCCAAGCATTTGGCTTAAGACAATGTCGTCAAAACAAAAGCAAAGGCAGTATTAAACAGAGATAGAAGATATACATAAAACACAAAACTTAAGGTAAACTGCAGATTCTTGGATTGCATGAGGGCAAAATGACAAAATGATGTCCAGTTGTGCTCTTTACGCATTTCCGGATTTTACTTTTGCAATTAAAAAGTTTCATTATTTATGCGATTCAGTTGCTATCACATTGTACATTTCTCTACAAAAAATAACGGCGTTTGTTCTTAAAATTGCATTGTATCACATACAAAAAGAATTTATATCTGATAAAAAAACTATTTGGCAGCAATCAATGCAATCTAAAACACAAAGCAAAGAAAATGTATTACTAAAACAAACAAAATAGATAAAATCAAAACAACAAAGCTATCTGAAATATTTGTTATAAAACTTTCGTCTTTGTGTGTTCACAACTGATGATGTATTTTTTAAATTTTTATTGTCCTTTTTATGATGTTTAATACTTGTAGTGTAAAGGTTTAAGTTTTAAACTAATTGTTTATAAAACTTTTTTTGCACTTTTTTCCTAAATTCTATTAGTCTAGTAATAGACATTTTACGTTTATGAAATTTAACACAAAAATTATGTAAGCTTGAGCAGATTCGCTTGTGTAAGTTTGGGTATGGGTCATACTGTTGTTAAAATTCAGGAGTGTATTCATTACAACATCAATACGCATGCCTCGTAACAATTACACCATAATCACGTTTAATTTTAAAGTTTAATGATGGGGTAGGGATACCCGGCTCTTTCATTTACTCGCCCATAAAATAAATTTCGGAAAGTAAGTCCAGAAAAATTATCTTATTCGTTGTGTTTTAAGTTTCAAACAAGGATTTGGAGATAATGTCTTGAAGAAGAAAATTGTCCAAACTTAAAGGCCACTTATAAATCTTATTTTTGGTATTGATTTGTGTGTTTGCTTAAAATTTGAAATTCAAATGTTGTTTTGATTTTTTATGTTTGATATTCATTGGATCACATACTATGCCACCCTGGTTATATGTAAGTATAGAAACTATGATTTATGTCAATAAGCTATGACCTGTAATCTTACCTCCATTAGTGTTGAAATTATGCATGTCATGGCCGCCGATGTCATAGAAAAAATGGCGACTAGAAGTTATGCAGACTCAAGAGGGTACCTTTTCACTATTGTTTTGTGAATATGTTACTTTCTTTTGTTTGCAGAATTGGTTGCCTATTAATAGTTATCTTAAAAGTATAAGTAACAAACAATTTTTAAATCAATCTAAATTTCTGAAGATGGAAATTTAAATATCTATTTATTTATTTATTTTATCTGTGTTTTAAATTTACTACCCCTGAGCAGGTACCGCTGCTGGTGGAGTAACCCCCCCCCCCCCGAGGGTAAATGTCTTAGTGTCACTGATGAGGAATGAATATCCGAAATGTGAACATCTGGCACATCAAAATTTAACTGGTATCCGTGTTATATATATAACGTATTACTTGATATTTATATGTATTATTGTAACACCTCAAATGAAGATATTTTTTTTAATAAAAAAAATTTACATTTTGTTAAGAGAAGCATTAAATTAATATTCAAAAAAGATTTTTAAACTATTTTTTAATAATAAAATTTATTGACATAAAGAATACAAAAATACTTGTAGCACATAAACAAGTAAATGTTGATATAACATGGCAAGACATCACAATATGAAAGTTAATAGTCTGATTTTTAAACCTTTTTAAAGTTTTTAATATGGAAACAATTTAATTTAACATATCAATACAGAATAAAAAAAACAAATGAAACCCAGATTAGTAAATATCTTGTATTTACCACAAATATATGTATATATATTCGGAGAAAGAAAAAGTCAAATAACCGTTATAAATAAAAACACAGTAATAACATGTTCAATTTTTTTTATTATCTTTAATCGAAATTAATTTCTACTTATTTTAGTTATATTATTATTTTATTTGCTTATACATGTTTATACAAATTTATTTGTTTTTTTTTATAACCTATTTTTTCTATAATGAAAATTATATATATATATGTATATATAGGACCAAATACAACCTTTTGTTAAGATATATTCCTAGAATCCGAAATATTCTTGTATTCATGTTCTTAGAATAAACTCCTTTATAGAATTGTATTTTCAAAGATATATTTCACGAACAAATGCCGTTATTTTATCTCCAACACACCACCCCCCCACACACACACACAAACACGTTGTTGTTTTTGTTTTGTTTATAAAAATTTGGAAATATAATTTTAGTTTTTCCTAAATTTCTTACTATAATTTTTCTTGTTGATTAAATTTTTGAAAATTTATTTCGAAAAACTGTCATTTTAAATTAAGCCTTCAAAACATTCTATTTCAACGGATCATGGTTTGAATTCGTGAAATGATGTAATATTTATAAATATTATGTATAACGAGATAGAGAAGTAAAAACCAACCTGAATTTAAAAATGAGAATAAGTTTTTTTTAAAATATTTTTATTGTTTGTATATGTAATGTTCGTTTTCTTCTCAGATTTTTCCAAAAACAAACATCTACACTCTGAGAATATTTATTTCGCAACTTAAATGTTTTTATTTCTTATTTTATTTATTTATTATTTATTATTATAATTATTATTTTATTTAATTTTTTTGAAATTAGGCTTTTTTATCTAAAATTCTAAAACATGTTATTATAATTGTGCAAAATTGGCAATGTTAAAATTAAAATGAAAATAAAAAAAAACATTTTCCGGTGTTGTTACACTATTTAAAGGCTTTGAAATCGGGTTTAAGCTATTTTTTCATGTATTCATATTCTTTAAAATGAATTGAATATTTTATAAGTTTGGTCGATACATCAGTTTATTTTAATAAATTTCAATGAATGATGTCATTGTATTTATTTTTTCACGAAAATATTTCAAGTAAAAAAAGTACACATTTTGTTTGCATATTATATCATTTTTTGGAAATTTTTTATTATTTATTAACTATTATTTATTCATTTATTTATGTATTGTTTGCCTCTCGTCTGATAACGCACCTTGTTTTAGTTTTTCATCAATTAATCCAAATTTTGAATCTGGTTAGCTAATATTTAGAACATAATTTTCTCATGACGACTACAAGAAGTACTCTATGCTCTATCGTGCTAAATATGGGACTTTAGCTTGATTCTTGACATCATGCTATGATCCTTTAGAATCAGAATGGAAGGACTATTATGTTGTACACCCCAGTAAAAAGTATTTCAAACATATCGAGGCGGCAATTTCTGCAAAGGTTAACAATAACTGGAGTTACCGAAGAAAAAAACTCTTATTTTTAAATTAGGAACTTTCTTAGTTTATTTTGAACTAAGGTTGGTCGTGTCGCTATGATCAATAAGTGTGCTTTAAACCGCTCAGTTCTCGTGGTCAAAGATCCTTAGAAACCAACTTTAACTTTATAGTTTATTGTATCATTTTATTTAACCACAAATAAAAAAGACCGGATATAGAAACACAGGTGTAATGTTTCTAATGTAACACATGTACCTGGAGAAATTGTAACCCTCTTATTGTTCTAAAACATCTTGCAAAGTAGTATATCAAGTTGTGTTTCTTTTATTCTCTTTTATAACTTAGAAATAAAAATAGTTGATGGACAAAAATCATATCACAAAACATTATGTGTATACATAATATTACTGTGCGTGTGGCTTTTCGGTCCAATTTTTAATATATCGTAGGGTATTATTAAATAAGATGGGCTTGTGATCTTGGATAGAACGTAACACTGAAATTTACTCATATTGCAACCATTGTGGCTACATCGGTCTTGTGTTTAACGCCTTATGTATATTCTTTGTGATATTTAATACACGGTTATCCTAAATTTGTATATCCGACATGCGTGCGTGTGAATGCCGGGACCCCAAAAATAACGCCTTAAGCTTATATGCAGTAGCAAGTAATTGATATATATTGTATGTTTAACGTCACGTAATTCTTATGTTTCTTTATAACAGAAGATGTAATAATATTTCAAATAAGAGGGCTAATTTAATATAGATAAAATACAATTATATGTACATTGTCAGTTGCCATGTATGTTTTTTAAAACATGAAAAAATAACATGGCAATATCAGTCTTTTAATATCAATCCTCTGATATAATCTTACATCCTATAATTAATTATAAAGAATATTATCCGTAGAAAGAAAATTAGTTAATAAAAAATTCTTCATAATTGGACAAGTTTATTTTGTAGTAAATAAAATTTGCTAACTTTTAATGTAACACGTGAAAAATTATAAATATAATGCAATGGTTAGAATCGATTACAAAATTTTAAACTATGTCGTTCAATTTCTAAAAATCAAAAATTGTTTTTTTTTTTTTTTTTTTTTTAAAAAAAAGTCAGATAAAGAAACATAAAAATAACACAATAATGATAAACATAATTTTAAAAAACGCAATTTATAAATTCTATCGTAATTTTATTTTCCATTTTATAATAGTCCCCCACTACTATGCATGTATCAATGTTTAAAGACTTCCAATTCTAAGATTGCTAAAATAAAAAATTTAAAAATAGGTAAATAAAAATTCAAAACAAATTTAGTTGGAAGTTGGAATTCGATATTTATTGTTTTGTACCGATGGATAATTCGTAAACAACTTTGTTTTAAAAAATAACCAATAAATTTGTTGTATTATTTCTTCATGTTATTCTAAAAAAAATTATTCAACTTTTTGTAGGCAATCTTGAATGATTTCCCTACATCATCCATACAATAATATTAAAAGGGAATCAGGTGTGAAATAAAGTGGTTGCCATGTGCTGCTTTATCGAATACTATATTTCATATACATTAAAAGAGCAAAACATTGCAATACCGCTTTGGTAATAGCGTTTTGTTTCAGGCATTTAAAAGGCGTTTGGAAGTTGATCAGACGAATGATCCCCTTTAGGACCATTGTTATACTTCAATTAGAATGAAATATTTATGACTTGTTTTTATCAAACGTATCAAAAGAATAACATTATATTGTAATTTCTTTGCAAAACATATATTTCATCAAGCTAAATGTTATAATTTTATAAGTGTCTAAATTCAAAACTTACAATAATTGTTTAGAATCACTACTGTGTTTTAAATATCACAAAAAATGTTTAATTTTTTTTCAAAGTAATTTAAAATTTCAAACCTTTTTTTCTTATTTGAGAAAAGAGTGTTTAGCATCAGAAAATAGATTAAAGAAAAGACAAAAATACACATTTTTAGATTGTTAATACATTGAAATAATTAGAAATGTTTGTTGGTTTTAAATAAAGATGTTTTCTTTAATGATATTTTACGATATAACAGAAAAAAATAGCATAGTATCAAAATTTTCTTGAATTTTTTGTGGTGCACTATATACTAAAACATGGTAACTTTATGGTAAACAATAATTATAAAAAGTTTTAAAAGTTTTTGGATAATCAAAAGCTCATGTCCACGAAAAGCATCAATAAATATCATTTTGTCGTAATGTCTTGTGTTATTTCAACAACAAGAGATGTATATTCTATCTATCTTTCTTAGATGTTAATATGTACTTTGTTTCTGTTTATGCAATTAATGTTCGTGTTATTGTGACGTGACTGGTTTGGTCATTGACAAAATACGTTTTTAAATAGAAACACATATACTTTACAAGTATAAATTATGCAGTTGACATCAACGTTTTGTCACAGGAGAATATAGCAATTTTGGAAAATATGAAATAGCGTATCCCTAAAAATTTTTATTTAATTTTTTAATATTGAAATGTGAACATTTTAATATTCTGCACATGACAGAAAAGAAGCTTAAACTAAACTATATAAATAAAACAATATTTGCTATCAAGTTTGCCAAAAATAAATGTGGAAAAAACTCACCTTTGGGGATTTCAAAATCCAATTATCATTTAATTGCGAATCTCTGTAAAAATGTGACTATGTTAAAATGCATAGGATTTAAAACAATGTCTTTTGTGAAATTTGAAATTTTACACATAACAAAATACCTGAAGAATTTTAATTTATCGTATTGAAAGATAAAAACAATGAAAGATAATTAAATAACAATAAATCATAATTGTGTGTGAAATAATGTTGTTTTTATGTATTGGGATGATAATTTCTACTCAAACATGACATGTATGTAATTTGTTTCAATACTATCTTTTGTGTCAGATGCTCATTTTTTTTAATTTTCATATAATAAAGTATGACAAAATAATAACAAGATTTACATACTTTATATTGATACATGTATAGTTTCGTTAGGAGGATTAGTTTTCTGTAATGTTGCTTAACGTTGCATCAGCGATGTTGCAGCTATTCACGACGAGAACAAGACTGTGCATCTCTAAAGAGTATACATCAGGTTGAGAATTTATGAGGAAAAACAACCTGAATAAGTAAATTGAAAAAAAGTCATTCATTAAAGTTACAAAGCAATTGTTCATAATCAATTTTACTTTTAATGGGCCAATCATTGTTTTGGTTGATTCAACACAAACATGTCAAACCTTTCTGTTTATCCAGTATCTTAGTAACCAGGTTGGAATTCAAAGCAGCAGTTCTATTAATAGAATAGAAGATAACATCTCTCCTTGCACCTTCTATTTTTTCTACACACTTTTTAATAATAACTTTTTTCTGATGTATCGCCTTTGGAGTCTAAATATTTAATACCTAGACCGGGCTAATTGGTAGATTTCATGATTACGTATTTCTTTGGAAAAGGCATATTGTTGTAACACTATACACTCCAGTCAATAACATTTCCACTAGAAATTGGGTTATCGACAAAAATACCTTTGAAATGTCGAGTACAGCATTGTACATTTGTAAGCTGGTTTTGAAACTGGCGCGGTGCAATATCAGATAACGGAACAAAAAGACTTTATTTGAAGGCGACAGCGTGTTTCGTATCAATAGTGTCAATCTTGAACCCATATAGTTTTGGCACGTATATAGGTTTTAACGGTTTCACAGACACGGTGATATTTTAATAATTTATATCAATGAAATATCATGTTTTGTATTGAACGAAAATGTTAGTAATTTCACCAGGAAACGTTATACATTACAAAAGGTCAAACATGCAATATATATTATTAGAGATGCATTAATATTTGAAACAAAAAACCAAATTAATTATTACAGCGGTAAACTAATCTTCTTCCTCTTCAATTTATAATTTGTTTTTTTTATAGTAATAAACTTTTTTCTGTATTTTGGTAGTTTTACTTTTGACAACATATGTATGGTCTTTTGAAACTGTTTCGTGTTAGTTATAAAGTTATATTGTGTACTGAAACGCTGCGACAAATAAAATTTCACATGTGCATCTGTCATCTGTCATCATTTAATTTTTGTTTTAAAAAAGCTAGAAATGTTTGATTGTTGGTCCATTTGTTAGTAAAATAAAGATTAGTTTTCATTTTCAATTGTGGGTATTTATTGACAACTGGTTGTAAAATTATTCTAAAGATTTGGGTACACAATAGTAAAATAACAGCAGCACTGGAAGAAAAATAAAAAAATAAGGTGATAGAAAGCACACTTACATCTGTTACAGTGACAAGGGAAAATGAAAATTTTCTTTCCAGTCTTTTTTCACAAACTCGAAGAACAATTATTGGTCAAACAGTTCAATAACTATTGAAGCAAAACTCATAATATAATATCACTTGTTCTTTCAGTTTTTTTGCTTTCATGATGTTGTTTCCAGATTCTAAGTTTCTTTAGAAATTCAGTTTCAGAATTTTTACAAATAATAAATATCACATTATCACATAGCAATTGTCTAGAAATGTGGGCCGAATCAGTTTGCATTTTTATTCATTTAAAAAAAAAACAGAAAAAAGGGTCTTAAAACTAGTTTGCAAAAGATAATTATTATACAAATATTTTTATTTTTGTAATACATGAGAACCAATGATAGTTTAAACGTTGCTAAGATACATTAGCAACAAGTAAGCACATTGCTATCTTTTAACAACAAAAGAACAATATTTTTATGTGTATTCCTTCGATAAAGCATACCTGTGCTTGATCCTACAATGTATCACTATTAACAAAAATGAACGCTGCAACTGAGTTACATGGCAAATTAACTATCTAAAAAGGTTGTTGTTGTTTTTACAAAATACTCAAAAATAATTAACTATTTATGTAACACAATAAGAAAATATAAATACGTGTAGTATGTGAATATATAATTACACGTCATCAACATCTATTGCAAAACTTTTTTTTTCTTTATTTTTTTTTACATATTTATTTATTTATTGTTAAATTTCTGCTACAACTTTCTTTCTTCTGTATATTATTGTTTTTCTGGAGTTTTGAAGTGACAAAAAGAAACACTAGCAACTGTTTATTTGACAGAAACTTTTTTTACCATTCAAACTGTTATATTTATACAAAACGACAACACCATACAAGGACAACTCAAAGATTAACATTGTAAGTTTTTTTCCTTTTCAATTGTTTCATAGTTAAGCAAAGTTAAAAAAAGATATATAGAAAAATAGTATTTTACATAAAAATTCCAATAACTTTACTTAATTTGATTTATTGAAAACACATACTTAGAATATAGTATAACTCTTTCATGAACAGCATTTTGCTTTTAAAAGGCGTTGGTAACAAAAATAATACTATAATACAAGTATCCATGTAATAGATGAGTAATGAAACACTAAGTCAATTTTTATTTACGATTCACTAGGTGTGTAAATTAACAGTTATAAAGCTAAATAGTGATTTCTGATTATCTGAAAATATTAACAAATCCTTGAATATCCCATTAGGCATGGTGCCAAAATGTGTTATGGGAAAATTTGATAGTTTTGTAAAGACAAGAGAAATTTTAAAAATGTCGTTAAAATGATAAATGAAGGCAATTTATTCTCAACAAATGAACAAAAACAATTACGTTTCAAAATTATGTTGCAAATTTTAGTTTCTTTTTAATTAATTTTTTTAATCATTCTAAAAAACTTGCTAGTATCTTGAAATTTGACCTTTTTTGTTCATATTAGTACATTTGAACTGCTGTACTATTTCTTTGAAAGATACCAGAATTATGTATGGGATGTGATTTTTCATATTTTTCATTTTTCTTTTTTATTTTTTTATTTTTGTTTGTTCTTTGTTACTTGACCCCTAGCAAAGTAAATGTTATATAGATATAAATAACATGATATTGTTTAAATTACAGTTCAAAAATTGAAGCTTATCTAAGATAAATTGGTAACATACTGATTTTGTTTAAAGAAATTATCAAATGTCGTTGCACTTCATGTATGCCAGTTATTTGTTGTTACAATTAAGTTGGTGGAGAATCCTCAATAAACACGTTAAAAATTATTTATTGAAGTTCAAACAAATCTTAAAAATACCCGATACCTTCGAGTCCCATTATGTTATCTGTAAAGGTCATAATCTTAGTAATCTTTTTATTTTAATATTAGAATTGTTCTGATGTAAAACAAAGGTCTGTAATTGTCAATTGATGTTTATAAAATGTTTATTTTCCTTCAAAATTAATGATATTCATTACAGACGAAATTCTATAAATTCAAAAGGAGATTTCACGTGATTTCTTAACAAAAACATAAACAATGGCTGCTTCGTAAAAGTAAAATTTTGTGGTTGTTAGACATTAAACTAGAACTAATTTCGCACTATCTAAAATGTGGAAAAATAAAAACAATTAAACAGCTAGCAGCATGGCCGGAAAATGTTATTGAGCTTATTTGCCAAATAGAATTTTTAGTATATATCTTTTCCTTATTTTTTAATTCAAAGTCCAATAATTTGTTGTGTCAGATTCTTTGTTGTTTTACCTATTGTCTGTAAATCAGTGTAAAGTTGTGTAATTTTTATATTTCACTTTAACCAATGTACCAGTTCACACTTCTGCATGGTTTCATTTCCAAAACTGATGTATATTTAATTCTTTTATAACCCTTGTACAAAGACTACAAACGCTTCAAGGTACTGAAAACTTTTTATGTAATATGCAGATAATTTTTACTTGGATTCAAATTTCATTTTTCAAAGATAAAGTAATTTCGCGAGCTATATTTACCAGCACCTTAGGTCCCTAGGTCGTTTAGAAGACCTAATATAAAATTGACTTGTTTTTGTAATCACTCCCGTACCCAAATCATGTAATTTCTCAAGCTCTTACTTAGCAAGCTTTTTTGTTAGGAATTTTAAACCAAATTGTACATTGATAAATTTTTAAATAGTGCTTCCCATACATTGGATCAAACGCATAGACGGTAAATTATTAAAATATCAAATAAAATAAGAAATACTTAATTTAAAGTATTGTTTTGAAATTATGCAGAAGATTTTTGTGTTAGATAAAATTTACAATATTAAAAATTTTAAAACCGGATTAACATGCGAATAAGCAATAATATTTCAGGTTACTTTGTGAAGTTATTCATAAAAGAGTGTCACTTATCGTATAGGATTTCAATACGTTTTTGTTAAAACAAGGGCAGTTGGTGATTGTTTATAAAAGTGGTCCATAGTAAGGCAGGTGGGGGAGTAATATTACAGGTATATATATAAATCACAATCAGGTAATTCCTAAACTGTGATAGGTCATACTAAGTTTATGATCTTTCTCAATTCATGGTGGCTGGTTTTAAAAAACGTCAAACAATGTCATACCACAAATGGTTTGCTAATTTACTACTATCATAACTACTATCATATCTTGCATAATATTTTGTTTGTTCCAATTCCTTATTATGTTTATTTTCTTATTAGTTATTAGTTTGCTTTTTGTTGTTGTTGTTGTTTTTTAATTCTGTTATTTTATTTTATTTTATTTTATTTTATTTTATTTTATTTTATTTTATTTTATTTTATTTTATTTTATTTTATTTTATTTTATTTTATTTTATTTTATTTTATTTTATTTTATTTTATTTTATTTTATTTTATTTTATTTTTGAATACATATTGTTTGTTTTTTCTAATCTTCTATGTATATTATTGGTAATTTTTTTCAAGTTTTCTGTCCCAGCATACATCAAGGACGTGATCAAGAAAATATTTTAAAAATTATATGAAACTTTCAAAAATGCATCAATTCTGCAATGCATTATCTATCTATTGTTCGATTACAAAATGTTGACCTGTGTGGTGTATACCATTATTTACACTACCCAATGTTATCATTAAGAAAAAAACATATTACATGGAAAATGAAATCATGCCATTTAATGATACGATTCTGCCTATCAATATGGTTTAAGACGGGTAATACAATAAAGAAGTTTATACCCAGACCTACAATTTGTTGTACTACCATGAATGCTTTATACATACTTAAAATGAAATTCAAAATGTTGATGTTTCTGTGCTTTTTCGTTTGCTTATGTACCACCATGGGTACGTTATACATACTTAAAATGAAACCCAAATCATTAATTAAAAACTTTTATGGTTACATAAAGTGTAATAGAATCATTGAAAAACATTTAGCTATTAAGCTATATTACAAATGTTGATGTTTCTCGGCTTTTTCCTTTGCTTATGTACCACCATGGGTCCTTTATACATACTTAATATGAAACCCAAATCATTAATTAAAAACTTTTATGGTTATATAAAGTGTTATAGAATATATAACAAATACCTGATGTGCAATATGTGCACATTTCGAAAATTCATTCCTCATCAGTGACACTAGGGGCCGAAAAGTTTGTTAGATAAAAACATAAGCCAAACAGTTGAAAATAATAATTCTAAAATTCCAAAATTATATGGAACATTAAAATGATAAATTTAGCTATCAAACTATAATACAAATGTTGATGTTTGTGTGCTTTTCTTTTGCTTATGTGCCAGGCTTGTTTTTCCCCCAAGGCATTCCTAAAACTTTGCTTAAAGTCTCTAAAAATTACATGTTATTCGAAGAGAAGAATGAAAAGATGACAAAAGATTTTCAAAACTCCAATATATTTATTGATCCAGTTTTGAAATATATACGTTTGATCTACGTCATTTGGTTTCAGTTTGGATGGACTGTTTGCTATATGAATGGTGCGTTTTGCCTTTGACGCCATTTCTGTATATTCTACAGTATGACAGATGTCGTCAATAGAGATATACAGATTGTTTTATCTATGAATATATTTGGAAATATGACCCAAAAAAGTAAGCAAATGGCGAATAAATTTGTGGATTTTTTTTTCCAGCTTTATTCTTTGTTAATTGTATAATATACCACTGCAGTTAAACATGATGTCCATAACATTAATAAGGGTCACAATCAAAGCTTAACAAAACGTATGGAATACCAAGTAAAAGGGCACATAAGCATATTTTAAAACGCCCTACTTTAGACAGAAATAATGGTACAGTAGCGTCTAGTTGTGTGGTTCATGTTTTTTTATGCAAGTTCAATAACAAACAACTTTTTTTAAGGGGGCCAACATCTCAATCGGAATATTTTAAAAATCATATTTTTGTAAAATATTTCATATGATTCAACATAATTTTATGTTATAACAATACTTCTAAATATGGTCTGGGCATGTGTTTGCCTTTCTTTGTCTTCCGATTTGCTATCATTCGTTTTGGGTCGTGTTTATGGTTTCGTTTGCAGTTTTTTCAGATGCAAATTTCGGTTTTACCTTTTAATTATTTTATTGATAGCATATACAACCCGAGTTATTATTTCAATGTTTAGTATTTAGAGTAAAATTCATGGCAACCATCATGGTAGCTTAGTTGATAGAGTTGGAGGTCATATTTTGAACCCTTGCCGGGTCTGACAAATACTTAAACGAGACCTTAAAAACCGATGTGCAATGTGCAGGGCAGGCGTGACACGCTATTTACAGCACCTTCCTTGCATATTGATCTAAGCGCACTGCAAAGGTCAAAATTTCTGCCACTTCAGCTAAAGCTGATGACGTTTCGATATGAGTGAAATATTCTTGGCTGGGATGTAAAACACATTTAAATCAAATCAGATCAAAAAGATTTATGGTAATAATATGTTTTGTCAGATTTGGTCGATATAAATGGGATTTCACGATAACCTGGAAAAAAGATATGAAACATACAAGAAATAGGTTTTAACACATTTAAATTTTGTGACAAGAAGCGAGGAAGCAAAGCTATCGAAGGAAAAGTCCTAAGGTTTACTGTATTTTCGATGGAACACCATTAGTGAATACTACAAAAAAGGACAACATCTTGCTTGCTAATACACATTTTTCTGCTTTGAATTACTTTATTCTATTTAGCCATTTTCATTGCAGTACAGAATTTTGTAATTGAAAAATTCGGGAGATTTCAGCGAAAATGAGTTAAAATTCTCTTTCTTAAAATCTGCTTTATAGAAAACCATATAGATTGCAACAAAGAAAGATATATTCAAAATTTTAAAGATTTCTGTGAAAAAGTTTAAACATCTCACTCCAATTAATTTCCTTTGTTAACAAAGTTTAATAGTTTCATATTAATTAGCAAAAATAGAAATATTACAACGAAGCAACAGAAGAAAAAAAAAATAAATATGCTGCAAAAAGAAGGAAACAAGGAAGCTTTCGGGTTTTTTTAAATGAGTTTTTTCAGTAAATTTCTTGTTTTAACGATAAAAGTTCTATCTTCTATATATTCTTTGTTAATAAACTGTGGTTTTATATTCTATTTATGTCCCATCAGCTCTAAAAATTACCGTTAATGGACATGCTACCTGCAATTATTACTACTTAAAGCTGAATGCATTGTTTGAGATTCATAAGACAATTTTTATTATACATTATTTATCGTATCAGACAGATGAGGCAATGCTTGTAAAACAATCGCTAATGAAGTGCAAAACATTTACTTTATTCTGAATCAAATCTCGTCCATATTGCGACATACGAGGCACTTACCGTAGAGGTGGGACCTAATGATGTACAAAGCATTTGCATGACTCTGAAGCTATTCTCGTCTGCATTGCGAGAGAAGAGGAACTAATTGTAAACATTGTACCTAATGAAGTGCAAAGCGTTTACATAACGTTGATGTGAATTTTGTCCATTATCGTCACGTTGAAATTATTTGACATTTCAACCAATAAGGTATCTTATAGTAATACCGGAAACCATTATGCAAGATACTATGTAAATATATTGAAAAATAATTATTATCATATTTTTTTTTAGCTTAAGGTATTTTCCTGTGTTTAGATGTATGCAATATTGGGTCATTATTACTCTGACATTTGCAATATCAAATTTGGGTTGGAATTAATCCCTTCCGATACTTGATACAGTTTTGTAAATTAAAGTCATGTAATTACAAATACATCCTAAACACGGTCACATAGGTGAACCTGTTATTATTTCAATATATATACTAAGGAATCTAAAGGTCGATTTAGTTTAAAGTCTACTGGGTGTCAAATTTAGGGAAGGAACGAGTATTAAAAAAACCATTAACCACACCAGAAAAAGATACAATATTGACATAAGAACTTTAGTAAAAAAGTAAAATAAGGACCCATTTTTCTTTTTAGGTGCTTATGTATAAACCGTGTTTTTTTAAAATAAGTGGAGTAGTTTAGCTCTCCTTTAGTATTAACACGTCGTTTCTGGAGATTTACTCCAGTGCCTGTCCAGGATCTAAAAAAAAAATTTCGCACTCAGGGCAGTTCTTTGTTGAGGTGCTAGTTCACCTAGTCAGTATGCCGGAGGAAAATTTACCACTCTCCCAGTCACATTATCCATGCACTAGTTGAACAGAGCGATAATATATTTTCATTATAAATAAAGCAGTATCTCAAATTTTAAAGACATATGTACGAACCGGCCGAGGTTTGAACCTACAACCTTCTGCTCTCAAGGAGAACTAAATAACAAAGAAATTCTTTACACTTTGTAGTGAAGGGACCATATAAAAGGATATAATCTTTAGAAACGAGTCGGATGGGTAGATATAGGGACCAAATAAAGAATATAAAAAACGAGTCACATGAGTAATAAAAAAATAAATAAATAAATAAAATAGATACGTAGATAAATAAATAAATATAAACATGTAAAAAAGAAACAACAAATGTAACAGCGCTTATCGATTAAAGATTTGGCAAAATTAGAACTTTTTAAATTGATGCTCAGAACTAAAACAGCAAGATTGACTTTACAGCGATGATGTTTGCTTTTCTGCATTGTATTTAAACAATACTCGCATAGTAATAATACACTAACATCGCAGACAGACATGGAAAAAATACAGATGGTGCACGTGTTGCAATACGGACGATTTACAAACCAATTATCCTCTATTATTTGAGTTTAGTTGTACATTTACTCATTTTAGTTTTCACGTGTTTTGACAAATATCAAAATTCTAATAACACGTAATTGTAGAGTATTGCTTTCTTACGCAGACGAACATGCTATAATTTAAATTCTAAAGTGCATGAAATAAAGGAAAGTTTGTTAATCACCTAATGATAGAAGATTGTAACTTTGGTATAATCTGAGAAATAAACAGGAACTGTTATATGTATAGACAATGTTTATAGGTAAAGTGGGTACACATCATAACAAATTTCTTGTTTAATGTAATAATTATTCGCGACAAATTTTTAAGGAACTAGACAGTATTCAATTCAATATGATTCAAACTTTCTAATACATGTATATAAATATAGTTTGTTGTTATGGTAAGCTTGATAAATCCCAAGAAAGATAAAAACGTAAGCAAAATGACACTTTAGTTTTTTTTTTATTTTTTATTTTTTATATTTATTTTTACTTTATTTTTATTTATTTATTTATTTATTTATTTATTTATTGGTTATTTTCAACATTTCAACATTTCCTACCATTTATAATTCTTTTTTTAAATATATATATATATATATATATATATATATATATATATATATATATATATATATATATATATATATACTCCTATACTTATTTACTTATTTATTCATTTATTTATTCATTCATTTACTATTTTGCGGGGGGGGGGGTTGAGTAATTAACAATAAAAAAATCCCGTAATATCAAAATCTTACTATCACTTATATCTTTGTGAAAAAATTTGCCTGACGGTTAGTTTAAAATCGGAAAATGTCGAAAATGAATAATTTGATTTTTTCGATTTTACGTCTCAGTCATGAATATTTTACTTATGTAGAAACATCACCAACTAAAGGTGAAGTGTCAGAAATTCGGACCTTTGCAATGCGCTAAGGGCAATGTGCAGGGAGTGTTCTTAAGCATGGCACGCCTGTCGTGACACGGGGCATCGGTTTTAGGGTCTACTCCAAAGGACCCCATGACTTTCATTTTAAATACCGAGTGTTTACCGAAAGAACAGTCACTACGAATTTTCAAGTCACATCAAAGTTGATATTATTCCGTTATACGTTATCATAAGCGAAGTCACCTAAATATACCTATGAAGAGTGTTCTCTGTGTGCTAATTATGTCATAACTATAAAAACAATTACAATAAACACTTTTTAAACGGAAGACCAAATGGAAGTTTAGCGGTCATTGACTGTTATAAACACGATTTGATGAAGACGTTAAAATGCTGTAAGGTTTTGCACCAAAGTAAGAAATGTTACATCAAAAAGGAAACTAAATACATGGTTGCGAGCAGAGAGTTAACATTTATGAAAATGTTACTGTCTTATTGTCTTATTTAAGTCTTATAAGTTAGAAAAATTTAACACAAATACCTGTTTAATTTTGATGTACCATATGTGCACATTTCGGAAATTTATTCTTCATCAGTGACACTAGGGGCCGAAAAAGTTGCTAAATAAAAAAAGATAATCCAAACATTTGAATTAATGAATCCAAAGTTCCAAAATCATATGATTCCGATTCCAGCTAATAAATCCTTGGTATAAAAGAACAATTTATTTATTTATTTATTTATTTATTTATTTATTTATTTTTAAAATGTGTTAATCACAAAACTGTAATTATGTTATCTTTAAAATACATTTGTAAATTTCAATTCAAATCAAAATATTTTACATTTCATTCTAAAAAAATTATTACTATATAGAATTAATTCACAAATAATAAATGAAAAGTGCACATTAATCATATATTTACATTATGTTAGATTTCTTATTGTAAATTAGGCAAAATCTCAGAAAAACAATAATGGACAACGTAAATATGTATATTATGAGAACTTTTGTAACTTTTCGACTGTTCATATTTCCAGATTATTCATTGTTAATTACTTCAAATTCCCCCAAAATGAAAAAAAATAAATATGATAAATAACTAAATAAATGACAATGTAAATGTTTAAATCACGAAAACTTGGGTAACTTTCTTGATTGTTCATATGTCGAGGTTTTTCAATTTTAATTTACTAAAAATCTCCGAAAATATTATAATGGACAATGTAAATATGTGTATATCATGAGAACTTTTGTAATTCTTTGACTTTTCAAATTTCATGAATTTATTTTGTTAATTACGCAAAATGTCCGAAAATGCAAAAATGGACAACGTCAACGTGTATATCCCGAGAACTTTGGAAACTTTCTAGAATGTTCATATTTAGGGACTTTTTTATTTGTTAATTACGCAAAACCCCCGAAAAACAATAAAGAACAATATACAAGTCATTAAGAACTTGTCGGTGACCTTTGTCCAGTTATGTAATTATTTATAGATAGAAGGGTCATCATCCGTCATCACGCACAAACAAAACATGACGTTATTCTTTATTTTTATGTCTTTTTATTCTTTATTTGATGGGGTTAAATATGTTTTGCTGTGACACAACAAATCGTTATGAGCATTATGGGGGAGTTTTAATAGCAATTTTGTAGAATTAAGTTTGTATGGTGCTTTGATTGATGTCATATGTCCGAACGCGGTAAATCTTCCGCAAAATACATGTTTTCAACAAACAAGAATTGAAGATGTTTGTTTCTTCACGTTTTGATCATTTGGGGGTATGACAGACCCAAAATACTTGAAACTAGTTGTAAATATTATTTCATATCAGTGTTAAAAAATTTTGACAAAACCTTTTGTTATAGAAATTAAAACTTTTGTACCTTTTAGGATTGCGTTATGTAGTTTTGGTCGGTTCGGCATTTAGAAAAAATAAGTCTACACTATTTTGTAGATTTTTTTTTCAATTTTTTCTGCTCTAAACCATTTCCAATAAAAAGGCATTGTCTTTGTTTAAGTAATAATAGAAATGTAGTTATTAAAAAGAAATTAGAACTTAGCATTGTGTAGACATATATTTTGAAACAAATATGCGTCTTACATGCTGAAAAGTATTGTAAAGTCTTGAAAAAAAAATTGTCAAAGAAATATTAAAATAATAAATGAGATTTAGATAATAACTTAGAGCTTAAGTTACGGTTCCGGCTGTTTATGATTACAATTTGTCATATGCATAATTTTTACTAATTTTAGTAAAAATATACAATTTTGCGTTTGACATATGTATTAATTTTACAAGTTTAAAAAATCAACCACATGTTGCAAATTGCAATTAAGAAATTATTTTTATAAAGGCGCCAGTTTCAAATACTGCATTTGATTACGGTGTTAAACTTTTACAGTAAACTTTTTGTTATGTGTTGCTTTTGGTACATTTGCTGTTGTTTTTTTTTTTTTTTTAACTTCAACCTGATAGAAAAGCGAAATTCAAACTGTGCAATTGATTAAAATGACACAAAATGACATACAAAACTACAACTTCTGCAATTGCTGCAGTTGCTGTTTCAACTAAAAACTAATAAAGTAAGGAAAGGAGGAACTAGAAACTTTATAAAATAACGGTGTCACCCCAAAGCACTGTAGACTTTTTTGCTATTGCTGCTGGTATTTTAAAGAAATAACGGGAAAGAAAAAACAAAATTAAAATCTGTAATTAATTAAGTTGCCATACTGCCCAGTGTTGATTAATTTTGAACTGTCACAAAAATCCAAAATCAGCACATGGCAATACTATAAAATCGGTAACCTGCTACTGCTGCTGTTTTTGCTACCTCAGCTAGAGAAGAGAAAGAAAGCTCCAAGTTTTAAGTTACAGAACTGCAATAAACAACGATATGATACTATACACCATAAAACTTATTCTACTGTTGATGCAATTTTTGCAGCTTCAGCTAAAACCCAGTTCAGAGAACGGAAAGAAGAAGCAAGATTAAAAACTGCAATTCCGCAATTAATTATGATGTCACCTGTTAAATCGTAAACCGCCTGTTACTGTTGATGTTGATTTTGCTACTTAAACTAAGGCAGTAATAGAAGGAGCTAGGTTGAAATACTGCAGTTGGTTACGATGTTGCCTGTTACGTCATAAAACGTACGCTGCTGTTGATGTTATTTTTGCTATTTCAACTAAGGCAGAGATAGAAGGTGCTAGATTTAAATACTGCAATTGATTTCAATGACATCCTATAACATCGTAAATATATAACAAATACCTGCTAAATTTTGATGTGCCATATGTGCACATTCCTCATCAGTGAGACTAGGGGTCGAAAAGTTTGAAAGATAAAAAACACAAGCCAAATAGTTAAAAAATAATGAATCTAAAGATCCAAAATCATATAAATCCAAATCCAGCTGAGGAATGCTTTGCATGAGGGAACAGCTAAATTGTATATTTTCTGACAGCACAAAGTACTGCCTACTGAGTTATGGATACCCTCGAGGAGTTTACTCCACCAGCAGCGGTACCCATTCAGGGGTAGTAAATATATAACAAATACCTGCTAAATTTTGATGTGCCATATGTGCATATATGAAATTCATTCCCCGTCAGTGGCAATAGGGGGCCAAAAAGTTTGAAAGATAAAAACATAAGCCAAACAGTTAAAAAATAATGAATCTGAAGTTCCAAAATCATATAAATAAAAATAATTACTACTATTGCTACTAACGCTGATGTTGTTTTGGCGACTTCAACTACTGCCAGTGGTGTGGAGAAAAGAAATATGACATTTGAGCTGAAAAGGTAAACCATTAAAGGAGAAATCTAGTGAGCATAAAAGTTTGCTCATTTTCACACGTGAAGGATACAGCTACCTAGACAGGACTTGTTTATCCGTCAGTAGCACCCGGATATACTTTTCTGGTAGAAGTTCAAACGTTTGACTTAATTTCTCAGCTTTCATAGCTTAAATTACTTTGCTTCTGGGTTGTGATTTAAGCATGTACCAGCATATTTGTGTTAGTTTCATTAAAATGTGTGTGGTCACCTGATTCAACATATTCTGTTTAATTTCTTGTTTTCTAGTGCATAAGTTTGTATTTCTACGTGTTTTCAAAAGAAAAAGGTTCTCACTACGAATTAACATGGATTTTAACATAGATGTTTACCCATTTGCACTATATAACCTTAGTTTATTTTCAAATTATAAAAGAGGTTAAAAAGATAAAAACACATATACATATAGTTGTAAGAGTAGTAATTTACATTTAATACACTATAGCCTATATATTATATAGTACGTGTTACGGCGACATGGAAAAATTGTGATGTAAAATTATTATGACAAGATGGAGACCCTAAGACCGAGATAAACATGACCACCTCAGACCACAGACGTGGACACTGACCCCTCAGGACAGATTAAAATAGTCATACATGTTCCTTATAGACGCTTCATTAAATTACAATGGCACCTCCATGCGGACTTAATCTGATGGTCAGATTAAAAAATGACCACTATTCTTGTTAAGAGGTTTTAGGTGCCAGCGACTTATTAAGCCTTTTAGTGTTATGTTGCTATTTGGCGGTGGTAAAGATTATTGTTTAAGATATAACAGATAAAAGAAATATGGTTGTGTAGATTTTTGCTTAAAGGACGAAATGTGTTTTGGTTTTCGTATATAAAATAAAATTAAATCGTTTTTGATAATAGTTGTTATCGTTAATACGCCGGAGCCAGCTAACCTGGCTTTTGTACTTGAGTCCAACACTTTGGTCACACAAATCTCAACATTATCTATACAATAAAAATGCCAAACTTTAACATCTTTTTTTTTTTTTAAATTATATTTATTTAATTTCTTTTTATTTTTATGTTTTGATTTTTTTATTGTGTGTGTGTGTGTGTGTGTGTGTGTGTGTGTGTGTGTGTGAGAGAGAGAGAGAGAGAGAGAGAGAGAGAGAGAGAGAGAGAGAGAGAGAGATTGGTCAAATTCTGAACCTGTGGCTGATATCAATAGACTATTATAGATAAATTATTTTACTTCAGTTTTGTAAAGTACATGACACATTGTTATACTTAAAGATTTTATCTTTTCAATGAAGAAAAGATACATTTGCTCACTTTCTCTCGTTTTTACCAAATTTAAAGTTCCACAATTTGTCAATTATAAAATGTATTAACTAAAGAACTTTGAATTTTTACCAAAATAAATAAATAAATAAATAAATAAATAAATAAATAAATAAATAAATAAAATTCTGTGATGAATATTTTGAATATTTCATTTGTAAAAATTATAAAAATTATGCACATAACACTATTTTCAATCTTGTTTTATTTAATTGATACTTCAAATAAAAATTTTTGGAATGTTTATATATACAAAATTAAATTAAATTTTTAAAAATTCACTTTGAAAGTGCAGTACGATTACGTGCACCGTCGATTGCATTTGAAAAATGCACGAAAAATATTCAATCCCCTCAATTTCAAAGTGCATGCACTAAGCACATGATCATGTAATTAACATTTTATTGTGTAATGACGCGAAGGTGCATAATTTTTCTAGTTTTCCTGTATGGGGGTCGCCTAAATAATATGTTCTTTATTATGATTTATCATAATTGTTTCAGTTAAAAACCTAAGTTTATTTATTACGGAAACGCTAAAAGACCGCAATGACCCTACAAACTATTACCTATGCCAGACAATTTTTTATATATTTACACTTTTATGGAAAAAGCAAGTTGTCAAAATAAAGTGTAGATTTCCTAAATATTCATGTATCTATCAGTTCAAAAGCCCGCGAATATGTCTCATTTGACATAATTAAGGGCCACACTGAATGGCCTTGGTTATGAAATGAACATGGTTTACAGACTCTTCGGCAGACATGTGACTTAAATAAAGATAGTAAAAAATCATAAACTGCTAATTACGGCACAAGGACGACGTCTCGATAAGCTTGCTTCTAGCGGTCCTGTCCGCTACTTCTAACGCATGAGTTGCTTGTAATTTCTTAAGATATTAAAGGTATCTTCCCCTTAATGTGACAGAAATCTGTGTGGACATGATAAACAGCAAAACAGGCGTTTTGGCACCAAAATGGTGATAGAAGCTATTGGGATGATAACGGACAACATATATCGTCTGGATATTTCTTAGTGACCGGGTCAATATTCCGCACCTACATCGAAAACAGTAATTAAACCTAGGCGGGTAGAACTGTAACATAATTTTTGTTTTTTGTCATAATTTATCGTAAATAAAGATCCTTTATTTGTCAACATGACGAAGCTATTTATAAAAAGAAGACATGAATTGGTGACATTTTCACAATAATAAAATGTATATACGGCAAAATGCGAAAAAAAAACCAAGATTTATTAGCAGGTCACCGTGGGTTAATTGAATGAACATTTTTTAACATTTGTTAGATGTTTAAACATCAAGGGAAAAGTCCGGAGTTAAAAAAACAAAAGCGTATTGAACAATAAATGAAATATCATTTTCATTTTATGTGTACGGAATTAAGATTAGAATTTGATTTTCAGGTTAATTAAAAAAATAAAAAAATAACGAGATTATTTGTTTATTTATTTATTTATTTATCTATTTATTTATTTATTTTTTATTATCATAAACTTTAATTTTTTGGTGTTGGTTAGTTTGAATTACACGTTTTTAATGCAGCAGTAAATTTCATTTTTCAAAGCGAAAAAAAAAAATTCTTTTTTTTCAACAGCTTTTAGACGTACCTGCTACAATTAAAAATGATGTTTTTTGGCTAATACTTTCAGAATTGACCTTTGATTCGTTTTGATATCCGGAAACGCCGAAAAAGATAAGAAAAAACATGTACGGATACTTGTACAAAAGTTCAGAAAGAAAAGGAACAGAAAGTTCATATATTGAGCGATTTTTAAAACAGACGCTGATATATTAGAGTTTAAAAAGAAACTTTACATCCTGGTGGGATTTTTTTTAATCGCTAATTTGTTTCAAAAATTATGTAACATGTTTGAAAAAATACCCATATACCAACATATTACTACATTTGCGCATAATTTTGTGTTTGTCATCATGATTCTGTAAATTATACGAGTTGTAACGTGTATTATTTTAATTCATGAATTTTGGATATGTGGGAGTGTGTAACCAGGTGCAAATGTACCGAAGCATTTCTTGTAAATTGGCTTAATTGAGGGTTTCACATAGCACACACTCCTGATATTACAGGCTGTAGCCGTCACCTGTTAAAATCACTTGATGTTTTAATCAAGAGGAATTTTCTCAACGTGAGATGCGTGACAATTGAAATAATTTATTTATTTATTTATTTATTTATTTATCTTTGATGTTGCATGATTGTCATATCGCGGTAATTATTTAAAATTACGAAATGAGATTTTTTCAGAGAATTAAAACAAACATGACATTGCTTTTCAGAATAGGTGAAAAAGTATTTTAAAAAAAGGTTGCGTACTAATTATTTATATGGAGAGAGAGAGAGAGAGAGAGAGAGAGAGAGAGAGAGAGAGAGAGAGAGAGAGAGAGATTACATAATAAATATAAAATAAATGAAAATAAATATGTACCACAAAAGAAAGACGATCATGTTAAATTATATCATCGGCGTTGAATTTATTTTTCGGACACATTTCAGCATGGATTTTTTTTCTAATTTTTCCTTCAAAAACATCAGCTAAACACATTTTAGTGAAGATCCTGTCAATGTTTTAACATATGTCGTTTAATTGTCCAGCATGAGTGACAGGTCATTATTAATATTGTCCGAAAATGTTTGTTTGATGGTCATCTGTTTATGACTGGACAGTCCTACATCATGTTTTCTAGGCTATCCTTGTCTATATCAATTTGCTGACCGTCAAAAATCGTTAACATCAAACTCTTTCTCCTAGCTAAGTGGTCAAGGTGCAACGCCGTGGTGTCGCGTGGATGTCAATTCGGATTTAAAAAGTGTACTTCAGGCGGAAAACAAATTCATCGAGAAATGGAGGATCTAAATCAAGTTATAAATGATGAACGTAAATAAAACTTTTCATTGGGTATGCCTGAAAAATTTGAGAATTTGTTTTTATTTACAAATGTATTATTTATTTATTAATTTATTTTATAATGTCACTACGTCTAAATACATTCAAAAAATGTTTCATGACAAAATATTGTCATCAAGCATGTTTGAATGTATTTAACGATAAATTAAAAAAAAAAGTTTTATGACACTATGCAACCAAAGTAACATCACGTTCATTTAAATACACTGCAGATTCATTCCAATTTACGACTTTTTTGTCTTGAATGTTTTTTAGCTTTTGTAGCAAAACAACTACCACCACCAACACCACCACTGCCACCATCATCATCATCATCATCATCATCACCACCACAACCACCACCCCCATCATCATCATCATCACCACCACCACCACCATCATTATCATCATCATCATCATCATCATCATCATCACCACCACCACCATCATCATCATCATCATCATCATCTAATCTTCCTAATACAGGACGTCAGTAATCGTGAATCGTCGGCGTTTTTAAAAAGTTAATACTAACAATCTTTCCTTGTTGTTTACACTGATAGGTCTTTACAGCGCATACGAACTTCACCATCTCCTACTTGGGTAGATCCTGATGTGAGAAAGTTAACCAGGTTTATTTCTTGGTACTCGGATTTCCTTATCAATACCATCATCTAGATGTAAGCTATTGTTCCGCACAATTACCACCCCCCCCCAACTCCATTACTCTTGGTTCTATTAAATGGCAATACTCCTGCACAAATTATCTCTGCATCATACGGATAAAGGGAGATAATCCATATATTACAGAACAATTCTGATTGTAGTGCAATGCTCGCTTAATTGTAAATAATTTACTGGAACTGCTATTTTCACCTACTTAACTTTAGTGGAGACTTGTTAATATAACAGATATACATATATAATAATAATTTCCCAGGTCAATTACTTCTGTCAGTGGGAAGTTTTTGTTTTGATTCCGTGTTAAAACCATTTGCTTCTCATTAATTTCTCTACTACTACTCTCAATGCTGTTTTTGAAAAAAAAACTATTCGATTAACTCGTTATACCTCGGCACGAAATCCACTTCACGACATGATCCAGTATTCGACGTTTTGCTAAGATTTGCAAAATTGTTATACTCCAGTATATTATCTCTGATATTGAGACGGACTCTCTAAAGAATTGATTTTTTAGGGTTGTTGTTGTTGTTATTGTTGTTGTTGTTGTTGTTGTTGTTGTAAAATGCCGTAGGATCGCAGTGGACGACCGGTTGAGGCTAGCAATCCCACCAAAGACATCTTACTGTTATGGTTTCCACCTTGTCGACCGCTTCTGTGAGAGGGCTTTTCCTTGTCGTAGGCCTTTTTTGGTTTTGGATCGGTATAAGTTTAATGAACCGAGTAGTCTGCGATGATCATTTATGACATTTCAAGTGTACTATCACTCCAAATATCGCCATTAGTGCAATCTACCGGTAGTACTAGAAAAAACATGAATTTAAATAATACTTATCTTTAAATTTCACAATCATTCTTTAGCATATCTTTTTCTTAACTTAAATCTGGCATATTTGAAACCTTGATAATTTTGTTAATTGTTGAGATAATGAGTAATTTATGGTGCCATTTTGAAGATCTCCTCATGCTTGTAGAGGTCATATTTAGTTTTATCAGATATGTTTATTTGTAACTCAGAAAGAGATTGCTAAAATTTGCTAAATTTAAGTTAAGGAAAATCTTAGTTAATGAGTTATTGTGAAACTGGGGACTGGTCTCTTAAATATGAAAATTCGCTGTTATGACGAAAAACATCTGTCAACTTACCAAACAACCATACCGTTCTTAATGTCGTTAAATTCAGTATTGTGGATTGACAAAAAGTTACAATTGGGATAACGCAATGAACAAAGTTCAGCTTGGTTCTTGATGCCATTGTTTTTGCTTCCCTGTAAATAGAAGATGCACCGGCCAAAAAATAAGACAAACCAGGAAACAACCGTTAACATCTTCCACTTGAGTTCAATATTTGCAAAGTTACAAAAACGTTAACGTGCATGTTATTCACCATAGAAACTGAAATGTGATTAGCAATAGTATTAGTGGTTCTGAAAACAGTCATTCAACCCCAAGTTTCAAAATCATCTCTTCACCAAGATTTTAATGTAAAAAATTGACCGCCTCCGTGGCTCAGTAGTAGAGCGTCTACTTCGAGAGTAGTAGGTCAAGAGTTAAAACCTTGGCCAGTTCCTACAAGAGACTTCAAAATTTGAGATACTGCAAGGCAGACTATATAATACTTTCGTACATCTTAAACCTAGTTCTTATATAAATCCTTAGAGATTTAAAATAAACTTGTTGATATGACGATAAACAACGTTATAACAAACCGACTATGTGACCTTAAAACACTAAGTTTGGAATATGAAAAATTTTGTTAATTTTCCAGATATTGATAAATTTAAGCTTATTAGTATATTAATTTTATTTGAGGCTTTATTTTTAAGTTGTCAGATTTGCCATATACCAATTTGTGATTTTTTGTTTTTATAAATACTAGTTATACATTAAAAAAGTGGTATATTGTGTTGTCTTATATATATCACTTTTTGAATGCATTATTTATTTATTTATTTATTTATTTATTTATTTATTTATTTATTTATTTATTTATTTATTTAATTATTTAGTGTTAGTTAATTATTATTTATTTATTTATTTATTTAAAAAAACAAAATAAAAAATAAAACAAGAAAAAAGGTAAATGACAAATTTAGGACAAGATATACACATGTATCTCGATAATTGAAGAACGTTGTTAAACTGCTGGAGCAAGCATTCACTTGTTTCTTTATTCGCTCTTTGTGAGTTCTTTTATTGGCAATTTCAGCTTTGGCCATATATATCTATTTTGCTACATTCCATGTTTCATTTAAGTTGGAAAACTATTCAGTTGGCTACGTTTTATCAATAAATCCTAACGATCTCATAAAAATGATCAGAATTGCTTTAATTCATGATGTTGTAAGTTCCTGAATGACGGAACAGAGTATAAAAACTTTAATAAAATTTGTGCGTTTTTCAGCAAAGTTATCTTTATTTCAGCTTTAAGCTTAAAATACCTTCCTTTTATCTCCAGAATAATGACACTGGTTTTAAACCCGATAGTGAGATAGGCAATTTAACAGTATGTAATACAGTATCTTACTTCCGTGCCGTGTATCTGTAAAGGAAAAATAAAAGAGGCACCATAATTACACTAACGGCGCGTTTGATCACGAAGGAATAATATTGCAAAGTCCTAATTAGGTGAATCAAAGGCGTATATAACGGTAAAATTGGACACGTGACGGAAGTAGAAGGCCTCATTTTGCCGTTATTAAGCGTGTTGTTCATTACAGGAATGCGTTTCCAGTAGCACATAAAGTGGTGATTTCGAGGCAATTTCTTTAATTATCATCTACATAAAGAGAAAATGTAGACAGCTATATAGAGTCAACTACAACGGTCCATCAAATCATCTCTTATCTTAGTGACACAAATCCCACACTTACAGGTAAAAACTCATGTCACCTGGAAATGTAACATCCTCTATATATTTTTACCTTTTTATAATTAAACGTTCGTTAGAAAGCTTCATTGCACTTTATCTGACGTATTAACGAGTTCATAATTGCTGTAAAATACTCTTTTTTTTTGTTAAACTGAAAGACGAAGAATAATCGAAGAAATGATTGACATGCTATAAAACATATATTTTGTATTACATAGTTTAAAATCATGACCGTTAAAAATGTTCTATTAAGATCATTGATTAACTAAAACATGTTATTTCTCAAATTTTGATGGAAAATTGCGAAAATAGGACTATTTCAATAAGAAAAATATTCAAGCTAGAACAGTAAATGGATGTCAGTTCTGGCATAAACAATATGGAGTACCCGGAGAAAAACCACTGACCCTCGGAAAGCGAACCGACAATCTTTTTAGCACTTCTCTGTCCTAGCAAAATTCGAACCTAGGCTGTGAAAAGCGCTGTGGTCCGTTACCGCGCGCTTTAGACCAATTGGCCAATGAGGCCCCCCGAAAACTATCAAAGGAATCCTTTTAAAGCTTTTCCTTAAAATTTAATTAAAAGAATTTACTGAAAAAAAGGCGTTGGAATCAACAATATTATAGGAATCAGAGATTACTTTAAGCGAATATTATAAATTAGAGAAAAGGGCACATGTTAATGCTGTTGACATTTTAATCCAACCGAATCAAAAGCGAATATTGTTAGAAAGATTAGTTAACCTGGTTCTTTATTTGTGATGTGGTAACCACAACTAGCTGAAGCTGAAATCATATGCAATGGCATTCTGTTTCTGTTGGTGGTGCTTTTGTTGTGGTTATCTTTGTTATATATGGCAGATGATGGTCAAGGGTACCTATATCACTTAAACATCTATCTGACAAACCACCTGTTCCTGTTTATTTTGGTGGTGCTCTTGTTGCTGTTATTGTTGTAATATTTAACAATTGAACTGTTTTAAAATGATGTTCATTGTCAATATGAATGCAAAAACTTTGCAAGCAAACTGAATAACGCGCCTTAGCAGTTAAAAGTTCAATTGTAAAATATTAAAAAAAAACAAAAAAAAAAACTATTCATTGATTTTAAGACTCAAAAATTCCCATATATAAAACATACACACCAGGAAGAATCCAGTAGACACAACAGCCACAAAGAATGTGCACGTGATTTTAGTTTGAGAACATGATTTTCGTCCGAAATATAGTCCACAAATAACAACACATTTATTTTACAGATAGTCAAACTATTACGAAAGCCTATTAGGCTCATGAATAAAAAAAAATAAAAGGCGTAATAACGCGAAATAAAGGCGTAATAACGCGAATTGAAAGGCGTAATAACGCGAAATAAAGGCGTAATAACGCGAATTGAAAGGCGTTATAATGCGAAATAAAGGCGTTATAACACGAAATAAAGGCGTAATAACGCGAATTGAAAGGCATAATAACGCGAATTGAAAGGCGTTATAACGCCTTTATTTCGCGTTATTACGCCTTTATTTCCCGTTATTACGCCTTTCAATTCGTCTTAAAAACCCTTATTTCGTTTTATGACGCAAGTTGCTTACCATAATGGTGTGGAGGTCCAGGGTTTAAAGGTCTATTTTCCGTCCCATTACATACATAATTAAAAGTCTCTCTCTCTGTGTGTGTGTGTGTGTCTCCTGCACATATACATTATATGTAATGTAATTAGTTTTTATATGTATAATTTCTATGAAAATTTAAAAAACTGTACATCATCCGATCCTGCGCTGAAATGAATAGTTATTTCTGAAACCGTTCCATTTGTCGATTTTAAAGTATTTTTCATAAAGAGTGTCTTTGTACACATGGCTATCTATGAATTAGATCCCGATTAACTTTTAATAGTGATTAAATGACATTTGTGTCTATCTTAGTTAATATAGACAGATCAAGGTTTATTCACTTTCATTTTCTGTAGGCTGTCTAAAAGAATTTAAACTAAAAAAATCTGTTTGTGGAAAGGGACATCAACCTTTGGAGAGAAACGATTCTCAAAGGAAGTGACTGCTCTATATATAGACAAAAAGGCATTATAACGCCTTTCACTTCGCATTATAACGCCTTTCAATTCGCGTTATTACACCTTTCAATTCGCGTTATTACGCCTTTATTTCGCGTTATTACGCCTTTATTTCGCGTTATTACGCCTTTCAATTCGCGTTATTATGCCTTTATTTTGCGTTATAACGCCTTTATTTCGCGTTATTACGCCTTTCAATTCGCGTTATTACGCCTTTATTTCGCGTTATTACGCCTTTCAATTCGCGTTATTACGCTTTAATTCGCGTTATTACGCCTTTATTTCGCGTTATTACGCCTTTTAATTTTTTTTTATTCATGAGCCTAATAGGCTTTCGTAAACTATCATTGTTATTTTTTATCTAATATTCTCAAAAATACATAATGTTAATAAAACGTTCTTGTAAAATCTCGTAAATGCGTTTTTATATTTGTTTACGTATGTTTGTTCCGGAACGTATGTTTGTTCCGGATTATGTATTGCATTTATATGTATTCATACACGCAGTGAAAAGGTTTTTGTCGTTCATAGCCGTTCATAGTTCATGAACGCAATGGCTCTCATGCTTGCAGAAATGGGAATTTCACAAAGCAAATGAAAATATTTTGCTGAGAATTATCTAGGTAACCTGAATTAGTATGGTAACTATATGACAAACAATAAGTTTCTGTTGTTATGATTTTAGTATACTTCGTTTGCTTTGTATGCAACATTCAAATCAATTAGAGATATTCCCTATGCCTTTAGTGTGTGTGTGTGTGTGTGTGTGTGTGTGTGTGTGTGTGTGTGTTTAAAGTATCGAAGTAGGTGGCCGAAACAAAAATATCTTTCATTACTAATCAAATAACAAGCCTTTTTTATTTCCTCTCGACAGAACTTTCATAATGATTACATACAGAAAATAACAAGCCATGAAGTTTTACAATTTAAATCTAAAAACTGAACATGTTTTAGTATAAACCTATAACCTCATTTCGACCTATTGCCAAGTTCTTTACAATAACTGTGAATTCTAGACGTAATTTACCACCTAAACTTGTGAAGAAATGATAAAGTCACACAGTTATTTAAATACAGGGCATTAATTCCACTGTTCTGCTTTTCTTTACCTAAGAAAACCATACAAAAACATTTCTAAAATATCACAAAGCTATATACTGATATACATCAATATATAGATATCAGCTTGCTGAATTTGAATGATTTAAAAAGAAAATATTTAAGAATTGACTGTCATTTTTTCCTGGGTTATCAAGGAATGAACCAGATTTTAAAACTAGCAAATCTGATGAACTGCGAAGCAGTTCATTTTAGATTTGCTAGTTTTAAAATCTGGTTCATTCCTTGATAACCCAGGAAAAAATGACAGTCAATTCTTATATTTACAATATTTTTCCTAACATTCTTTTTACAAACTTCTCGATTGCGTCATACAAATAAGAAAGAAAAACCGGTATATACCGAATCTGTCGGCAATGTAAACATTCTGGGAACAGCCAATATGTCAATCAAAATAATTCCCGCCTTCTCACTGATTGTGTGACGTAATAGACGGTTTAAAAAATAGTACGCTGGAAACAAAAGTATATTTCATACAATTTTATTCGAATAGACAAACAAAGTTACAAATTCATATTGATTGTTAAATTACAGCTATTAAACGTTGAATTTGTCAAAAATCCCGTTTGTATGGATGACAGGGTATTGGAAACATCAATGCGCGACGTTTTGTTGGACTGTGTTGTGCACAGGTCCGAGCATGGAACCATCACGTGATTATCAGTTGCTGGTAGAGAAGAAGAAGCATGGTCAGAGGCAGAGGGAATTACGGCAGAAGTATTACCAGTGACAGTTGATGAAAGAAGCGAACTTAAAGCATGTTTTTGAATGGTCGAACAGTCGCGAGAGTAGCTCCTGACAGAAGCCTCATTCCGATTCCATAACCGCTCATAAACATTATCTGTCTGGTCTCAACACCGGCATCGCTCATAGCTTGTATGGTAGTGGCCCGCATGCAGTGTGCCGTGTAGCGTTTAGAACACCCTGACGATGGAAATATTTTTAAGTATACAATAAAAATCGAAACAAATATTTTATTTATTTTTTTAAAATTCAATATTTTTCTTTCATTTTCAGTGTATATTTAATTAAATAACACTATAAAATGTGATGGCTTGAATGTTAAAAATAGATTGATAAAGTAGGTCACGGGAATTGCCTAATGTTCTAGATTTTTTCTACAATGAGTTCAAGGAATTCAATAGGTGTTGTAAATATTTTTTATTTTTTGAAAAAATATTTCATTTGCTATAACGTGAAAAAAACTTGAAAAAAAGAAGGAAATATCGAAGTATGTACGTGTTTTTGTGAGATAAAAACAGATAGCTAAAAATAGGTCAGTTAGGGAAAAACCAGAAATAGTATTCATGCGCGATGTGAAAAACCGATGTTTATGCGAATAATGAAAACAAAAATCAAACTGGGTTCAACGTAGAAATTATTTTTCTATTGTAAATATATAAAATTGAAGGGCAAAAGGTGTTCATAGGAAAATACGATATGTCACCATATTGTGTCTGGTTTGACGCTTATATTTCAATTACAACATTTGTAACCGGGACTTCAAACATTGCCTGTGTATCTGTGATAAAAAGTTAATACTTCATTCATATGGATTATGTGTCTGAATCTCAGACGAATTATAACATATTAGAAAGGATTAAAACGTTTAAAAGATTAAAAGATCAACAAAAAATATCACTTTCTAAAAAAATCGATCTTCTAAACCGATATTATTGTGAAAATGAACAGTGAAAGTATAAACTTTGATATTAAAACGTGTTTTAAATGGGCAAAGATAAAACTATAACAAAAGAAACGATAAAAACAAAATAAATAAATAAATAAATAAATAAATAAATAAATAAATAAATAAATAAATAAAATAAAGAATAATGAAGTGTTATTTTTTTTTTCATGAGACGGGCATTGAGGAGTGAAGTGGGGTTATGGCGTTTTACACTGAAGCCAATATTCTAGACTTATATCAAAGTGATTTGTTCTTGGAATAGTGTCTACGGAGAAACCCATTGACTTTGGCATGGGAACTGACAAACTTTCACACTAGGATCTTGCCATGAGTGGACCGAGACAGTGTTTTTCGTTAACAGCATAAAGTGATTTCATTTTGCAATGTACTAATAGTTTCGATCAATCTATACATCCCTAAACAGAAATATAAATGTCGAAGAAATTATATAGTGCTGGTTTCTTCTTACAAAGAAGGATGCTACAACGACACGTATATTGATTGATTTCTAGATGTATCACTTGAACATACCATATTATGGTGATATATTTAAGCAAAGATGCGACACCTACAAAAAAAGGACAAATGCAAACGTGGTTGTTTCTAATGAAGGGTGTAACGCAATAAATGACCCAATATGTGAAATTTCAGAAGCAGTTTCCTAGCAGAAGAAAAGCTTAATTGAACTGAAAGTCTGGCCCACTCAATAAATCATTAAATTCGTTTGTCGCAGATTTATCATTAAAATAGATCTGATCTTATCGAAATATCTTTTAAATATCCCTGTTTTTTTTTTTTTTTTTTTTTTTTTTTTTTTTTTCAAATCTAATTATCTACAGTACTCCAAAACATATTTAGTTTCTAATGACTGGCTAGAAGCTGTCGAGACAGCTACATATATAGTGCTTTTTGGGACTAGGAACAGATGGTTTGGCTCAAAACTTTAAAACCCATTTTCCAATAAAGAAGATTGAATACAGAATGTTGTTTTACGTCGCAACGGAAAATTTTCATTCAGTATTTATCCTAAATTTGTGGTGCATGAATTTTGTGCTCTAATTTGCTTCACACTAATGTACACGCATTGTTACATATAGTGTGCTAGTACAATGCCCGCCGCTATACAGAAAAAAAAACATTACTACGGTCTATCAAACTGGTAAAGAGCGAACCAGTATCTACATCAAAGAAAAAAACCTTTTACTTGTATTCGACCATTTAGCAAAGAAAAATCAACAATTAAGACCATTCTTATTGAACTGTTTATTTTTTTTCAAATTAACGATACAGGCATGACAATTAAGATCAATACCAAATATTTATTAAAAGCAAGATGGACAATTAAAGTTATCATAGGCCAATGACCGACTATAAAAATGATTGTACGAAACTAACGCGAGGAAAAAGCAACTTTTGTACTAATTGGGCAGTTACCACACATCGGAAGCTTTACATGTCGTACATAAAATTTTCGAAAAAAATCTAATGACGAACATTCAATTATATTTTTCAATGACCACAGATTCAATTTCGAAAATTTTGAAAAATGTAAATGCAAGAGAAAATGTGTAAATGCTTGTTGACTTAAAAATTTACAAATAGAATAGATTTGACAATTATATTTTACTTTAAATAGCAAATGTGTCAGTTCAAAAAGATTACCATCAAAGATTTTTAAACCAATCAACACATTATATTAATTGTGTATCCTGAGCCATGTCAATAGGCATATTTATCCAATCACAATGTAAAACATGGATATTCTGAATCATAACGAAGATAACATCCAATCACAATGCATTTACAAAGACATAACGGGTCAGGTCAAAGGTCAAAATCATCCAATCACAATGTAATCTCCAGCCATTTGAAGCATCATTGTACAATTATGAGCACGTTGATGAACATTTGACTGTAGATAAAAATTTAAAATAAGAAATGAGCACTGAAAATACATTATAATTTGAAAAAAACAAACGAAAACAACCAATCTTGTTTAACAATATAATAAACGGATGAATGCTTATATGAAATCATTTATTTTTACGGGTTCCAATTTTCGTGGATTCTATTGTTTCTACTACCCAGTAAGTGAATAATCGTTAACAGGTGCTATATTCGCGAATTAACCATTACATTCAATACTCGAAAATTGGTACCAGCGTAATTAAATGTTTTGACTATATGCAATATGGTATCAACAATTGGTACCAGCGTAATTAAATGTTTTCACTATATGCAATATGGTATCAACAAGGCAAGACAATAAAGAAATGTTTCGGAAAGATTCAAATATAGATTAAATCACAGTTAAATTATATTCAAAACCGAATTATAACATTTATACCTTTATATCATTTCATCAAGATTAAAAAAATTATTATACAACAAGAAGAAGAAAAAAGTTGTTAAAATTGCACTAACTTTTCACAATTCCAATAAATGTACGAATAAAATAATATGGTCCCATTATATTTTGTTTTTTTAAAACACACACACACATACACACGTGTCACACACACACACACACACACACACACACACACACACACACACACACACACACACACACACACACGTGTCATCACTAAACACAATATACAATATGTACATTTGAATCGCTAAATAAACTCCATTGAAACTTTCAACAAGATGCCAATGTACCTTGACAAAGATGAGCTAAAAACCCACTCGACAATACATACAAAAATTATGTTTAAAAAAATTCAAACAGCCGCAGTTAATAAATACACCACTGCTTAAAAATAAAAATCAATAACATTCAAACAAGATATTCGAATATGTCTTTCTGTCTTAAACCATATTTAATACTGACTTATTTATCATTTGTATAAAACATAATCAACAGGAAAAAAACAACCAATTTTCAAACTAAACAAATGCAATAGTTTAAGTGACATCAAGAGAAGACAGATACCATTTAAAAGATGTAATACAATGACTTTTTCGTACAAGGAGACATAAGTTGTGAAAAGTAAAAAGTTGCTACTTAAAAACATCTAGACAGTTCTTAAAAACATCAAAACAGTTTCTCAAAAGCATCGGAACAGTTCTTGAAAACATTTAGTTTGTCAGAGTCATCGCAATTTTTACATAAACCGCCATCCATACTGGACACAACTTACTAATAAACAAAATGGTCGTTTGAAGATACATACGGATACAATATAATAAAACTGAAAACACAGATGTGGATCTTGAAACACTGATGGTGTTGGGGAAAAACAACGGTATGGGACCTTTATAGCACTACTAAGGTAACACAATTATAGATATTACGGAAATATTAACTCCGGACAAATAACGCAAACAAGATAATAAACAAGCAAAACATTGTTAATAAAACAAAAACAAACTAATAAAACCATTTCATTTACAAAAATTTATAATGAAACAAATACTTTTATGCTTGGGGTGTTGCTTCAAATTGTTAGCAATGATGGTCGACTGTAACAATGAAAATAAAGAACTTCTCCCATCGATAGAATGAACAAATCAATTTTACCTTGAGATATTGCTCATTTGAAGAAAAAAAATCAAGCAAAAAAATGTTTATGCATGCATTAAATTAATAATAATAATAATAATAATATCATCATCATCATCATTATTATTGACAAAAGGAAAATTAAAATATGGTCTCTTTCTTTTTGCTATATCATATAGTTGTTAATAACATAGCACACAATGTGTATAAAATTCATCAACTTGTTCACCTGATTGTAACTTACTACATGTAAGCAAAGACTGCGGAGACGAGCTTATATAAGATCTAGGTCTTGTTCTATGATCCATTTCACATTATATATGTATGCTACTGTAACACTGATATTCTGATTTCCCTTTGTCAATTAAATATTGTTAAAACTAAAATGATTAAAAAATGGTCTCATTATTTTTTAAAATAAAATCATTATAGATATCATTAAATGTAAAAAAAAAGTAAATTAATACATCACTTGCAAGAAAAATACTCCCAAAAGTATTTAAACAAATGCAAGCCGTAACGGAGAAAGTGACATTTAAAACCATGTGGTTTCTGACTAGATTTTTTCCATTTTAAAATGCTTTATGAATACTTTTAATGTTTACAGGTTTAAAACGCAGCACCTTCATTGTGCTTTAGTGAGTTTTGTTAAGTTTGAATAAAATATAATAAGAAATTGTTGCGTGTTGACATTGCGCCTGTTATGCAACCACAAGACTTGAAAGTACAGTGTAACAGTACAAATGATTTTCTAGTATTGCATAACCCATTTAAAATTGCAATGATTAAAATAGTTTTGAATCAAGTCATCTCCAGCAAAATCATCAAATGATTCCAAAAGTTTGTTTGTTGAATACAAGGCCAGAAACCTTCAAATGACATCAATTCTGAAGACTAACTGCTTGAGAGTATATAAGTTATATCCAGTATAACGCATATTTTATTAAACAAGAGAACGTGAAAGAACAAAATTGAGCTAGCTGAGATACCCAAGAATTCATTAGCTTTTTTCTGTCTAACATTGATAACAAATAAATTTACAGAACATTTCATTGGTTCATTTCAAACAAAAAATTATAAAAAACTTAACAATCTTTATCTAGGTCCGGTTGTCCAAAATCTGGTAAGTGGAAATTTCTTTTTCCGTACCAATATCAACGTTTTTGTTATTTTTAAAGAACAGCTACAAATAACTATGGTATATCGTTTATAGTTTACACGTTTCCCTGTCATGAAAAGAATGATTTTACAAACAATAAGAATTTTCATGTTGTGCCGTTCGCAACTCGATAAAATACCGAATTCAGGAGTTCATATAACGTAGAAGGTAAAAAAGTCTATGCCCTTAATTAACTTGAATCTGGAGATTCATGGCTGGTCCCAAATATATTATCACAGTGCTCGGCTCCTCTTGGTAAGGAGATTCCAGTGCTCGACCCGGAACTTGTGCTGAGGTTCTCGTTACTACCAATAAACACGTCTGAAACAGACAAAACATGTGTAAAACATATATGAATATATAGAATTATGTCATACACCTTGAAACAGACAACATATGCGTAAAGCATATGTAAAATAAACGTTAAACATGTCTGAAAAAGACAACAAATGTATTAGTATGCGCAAGAAAGTGTGATGCATAAAATAACATTATACGTGTCTGAAAAATAACAAATACAATGCAGTACTTATGTGAATATATACAAACGTTATAGATGTCTGAAAGAAGCATATGTAAAAAAAAACCTATACAAAAGTATATAAAAAGCATACGTAACTAGTATGTGAATATTGTAAGTGTATCGAATTTAGCAGAATTTCAAGTTTAAACTTTTGCACAACGCTAAAGAAACAAACAGTGAAACGGCACCAAAAGCGGTAAACAACGCATTATGTTTTACTCTTTATATGTGTCTTTGAATACGTTTGTGTTATAATAAAACCACTCGGTAGCACGGTATGTAGGAGGTCGGGGTACGAACCCCGGCCGGGTCTGACCAAGACTTGTAAATAGGTAGTGACTATTCTTTCGCCAAACACTCAGCATTTAGAAATGAAATCCCAGAAGTGATAAAAGTATAAAAGTGCAAAAGTTACCGATAATTTAATTTAATTCATTAAAATTTGATTACATACAAATTTATTAATGCAATGAATGAGTATATCGGTCTTATGTTGTTTTGCGCAAATGTTTGACAACGATGCTGGAAAAATGTAATTTCTAGTCTATAAAACATGACGTGCTGTACTATGTACAGGGAATAATTGGATTAACTCCCCTAGTGCAATCCGCCAGTTCGACTGACTAGATAAGGGGTTCGACTACCTAAAACCAAAAGAAAAGATCATCATGAGCTAATGAATATAATTGGATTATAATCCTTTTGTACTAAATCCAACAGTTTGACTACCTAAAACCAAGGAGCGAATTACATTAAAATAGTCACTATGACTTAATAATTGGATTATAATCCCTTTGTGTTGATCCACCAGTTCGACTACCTAAAACCAAAGAGCTTATAGATTAGAATAGATAACTATGAGCTAATAATTAAATTATATCCCTTTGTGCTTATGCACCAGTTCCACCACCTAAAACCGAAAGAGCTAATTAATTCAATTAATTAAAATAGTTAACTATGAACGAACAATTTGATTATACCAATTTGTGACAGTTCGCAAGTTGGGCGGCCCAGAAGCAGCGGTAAAAGCCGTTTGCTCCAAGTTTGCTGCATTGACATCGGTAAGAAAGAACGACTACGAGAAACCTAATACAAGCACATGCTGTACTGTTATTAATTCGGTGTCCGAATTCCAACATTCTGATTACATTTTTTGTTTTAGATATTAGTATACTCTTATCGAAATGTTTCTGGTAGAAAATGTCGACCGAAGCAGCCACAAAGGTGTTCTTTTTTCCGTTTTTTTCAGACCTGAATCATGTTGTGTCTTTCGCGTGCACTGAGACACCGGACCTTTTTTTTCTTCAAAATTTCATTATAAACAGCAATTACACATGTACAAAGTAAATAAATTTTGAAATTTGGTATGATAAAATCAACTACACAAAAAACAGTGACAAGAGAAATACGATAAAACATCGTGCAAGCCTATATCTAAACATTACCAGAGTTGATATCAAGTAAATTATATAAATCAGTATAATTCTATTTGGCGGCAATATAATACTCTTACACCTGAGTTAACCGAATAAGTATGATCCGGTAAATATGAAGTTATTAAAACAACAATGAATGATATAAAAACCAGCTGCTTGATTAAGATCTATGACTTCATGGTCAGTACCTGGGTATTTGTTAACAAATGACACCTCACACATTAGTATACAAATTTTATTTTAATTTAGTGAGAAACTTAATTGTGTTAGGTAGTTTAATTTTTTAATGAAACACCATTTATGTTTTGGGTATTGAAATACCATTTCAAAGTAGTTTAATTTCATATTTTAAATAGAAATACTATTTTACAGTTTTTAACAATAAATATTTGACAACATGCTTTGTGTGTATGCTTCAACTAAATTAACGGTAATAAGTCATTTAGTGATTATGGCTTTTAAAAAGGTTTTGGAAGTGCGCGTCGGTTGTTTAGAACATTCAATATTCGTTGAGTGCATGACGAGTTTTGAAACACCCAACCACCCAGAAAATGTTAAATATATCCTTACTCATTAGGAAACAAAGTGTGACAATTTACATAGATAAGGTGTCATAAAGATATTAATAGAACAAAAGTTTTTTTTTTAAATTTTAAAGGTAGCGGGGTACAGTAGGATGACATTTGATAAATTAATATTGGCAACACAAAATTAGATATTAGAGGATATGCATTAATAAAAATGATGAAAAAAGTAAGAAAACGGTTTAATATAAATTATAATAAAAAGATTATTTTTCTTTAAGTAAGTATTAAAATGTGTGATATGAGAATCTATGGAAATGAAATTTCAATATTAAGTCCAGAAAAAAACAAGCTCTAAGGAAATGAAAAGCGTAGCTCTGTTGTCATGTTATAAATTTTTGAATTTTCTGAATGAAATATTATAAATTTTTGAATATTTCATTCAGAAAATTCAAAAATGTATAATATGACACTGTTACTAAAACATAAAATTATTGTCAAATTTGTAACAGCGAACGCAGACCGAGGGTACATTATAAAATATTCTGTAAAAACTACATACAATATAAAATGAAACAAAACTGCTTAGGCAAAAATCTAAAATCATGTTTGTGGATATGTCTTCACTTATTTTCTCTGGTATTACTGACATTTAAACTGAATAATAATGATTCAGTATGTGTTGAAGCCTGTATCTTGTATCGTTCTTTATTTCATTTTATTTATTTATTTATTTATTATTTATTTATTTATCTTTATTTTTTGTAGCGTTCTTTGTTGTTCTCTTGCTTATATAAGATACATGTTACTGAGAGAAAAATGGGGAAAAGATTAAGGTTTATTCGGGCACATGACAAGAAAAAGCTTTTCTTACTTGCAGTCGATCGGAGTCTAACATACAGCAATGAGTCGCCTTACTTTTGAGGGCCAACGCAATAACCGCTGTCGCGATCCAGCAGTGAGACGCCTTCCATTTAAAGCCTAACATCTTAACCTCTGCCAAGATCAAGCAAAGAGACGCCTTCCGTTTAAAGGATAACGCCATATCCGCTGCCCTTATCCAGCAGTAAGACGCCTTTTGTTTAAAGGCTAACGCCTAAACCACTGCTTCTATCCAATTAGTAATGGCTTTATCTTTACTGCAGATGTTGGTATGTAGATACTAATTATTTTCCAGACATGATTTATGTTTTAAAAAATGCTTCAAACATCAACAAGTAATTGTTATTTAATAGCCTTTCGAAATCAAAACAGCGTCTTCATTATCGTGTGTTTTGTAGATTTAATTGATACACAATAGGCAAAACACTTCATGTGTAAAAACAAATGATCTCAAAAGAAATGAATAATTTTCTTTTTGTATGTTCCTCAAATGTCAACTGTCTCGACAAAGCTTTGATGTTTTGTGGTATAATATGTTCTATTTCATTATTTCATATTAATATCGTCACTAATTTAGATAGTTTACGGCATTGCGGTGAAGGTATTAATAAACATGCTTTTTATCAGACATGTAGCATTCGATACAGTCTTATTTTTTCTTGTTTCCTCTTTATTGAGCACGAACATGTGTAAGCTTAACACAAAATGGAAAATGGTTTACCTAACTGATATCATCATGATCATCATTAAGACATTACGCAGAACAGAAAAAAGACAACATAACCTTCTTCGTGAGAAGGATAAACAAGTGGTAAAACGTGCCCATCTTTTCTGATCAAAAGCTTGTTGTAAAAACAGCTGACAAAACTTACTTTTACTAAATCGAATTATATAAAATATATATATATATATATATATATATATATATATATATATATATATATATATATATATGTAGAAAAATACAAAGTATAAATGAAAAAATTAAAGAATTTTCAAACCCGGATTTAGCAGATTAAAAACCAATTCCCATTTTACGCGTGTTATTTGTCTCTAGTTGTTATCTACTGATATTTTTCAGCCGTGCTTTTTTCTTATTTTCTTTGTTTTTAATTATTATTTATTTATTTATTTTTAATAACTAAAAAATATTTTAGTAATTTAGTTTTTAACTTTTATTTTATTTTATTATTTTACATCTTATAAGCTGGTACAACATATATCAGTTCCTAAAATTAGTAATTTAGAGTCCAGAAAGAACTTCTTTGGTACATTGCTGGTCTGTTCCAATTCATTTTTAATCTCCATTTCTGCTTAACAGTACAACAGAATAGAGCATTAACGTTCAAATACAGAAAACCGTTTTCTGACAATCGGTGTAAAAATAACGAAGCAAATGTTTTTTTCTCTCATTCCAACGCCTTCGTGAAAAGAGCTGATGTCAAGTTCTTTGTAGAAAATTGAAGGCGAAATATCGTACATCAAACTATAGACTAGAATTCACAATTTCGATATAAAAATAATCTTACTTTTTTGTCCACATGGAGACTAACAGGCATTTTATATATTTTATACAGATACCAATACCGTTAATAAATAATTTATAATGGTTTTAAAAATCGATATAAATAATCATTTCCCTTCATCACTAAGTTTAATCCCAATTATACATAAAACTCCGTTATATTTTACCATCTACCAATAAACCTGTCAGGTTTCTTACAATTCCTGTCATTTTTAACTCCCTAACGTTTACCCCTATTAAGCAAAGTGAAAACAACGTACTTAAATTATTACGAATAAAAAACATTGACATTTATATATATCTGGCAACACTTCATGGTGCATTTCATGCCTGTACAGCTTAACAATTAACAAATAGCCGAGCACTAGCATACCTCGGTACAAAATAAAAGTTTAATACAAATTTATTTTATATAAAAAAAAATAACCGTATTAGGTATTGAAAGTGTCAAATAATTGTGATGTCAGCATGTTAAAATTTTATTTCTTTTTTATAACGCAATTTTTAAAAAGTTGCATTGCAAAATTTTATGGCTCGTTCAACATTAATTTCTAAGTATTGAAATCAAATTGACGTGCATTAAATGGGTGCGCAGAATTTATATGTAATATCAGAGACAAGTTTTTTTTTTCAAACGCTCTGAAGAGCTTTTTTCCAACATCCCTATATTTGAATTATTTAAGAGTAAACTCCAACTTATGCTAGCGCTGTATTCTCGCTATCGACCTCGGATATCTGCTGTATTTTGTATAAATTGTCATATTATAAATTTTTGAATATTTCATTCAGAAAATTCAAAAATTTATAATATGACAAAATCATATACACGTAGTTTCTGAGGACAATTTAATCAAGTGATTTATCTAATTTTTAAAATTTAGTTTTATATTCATCTATTTTTGTAATCGTAGTGAAATAGCAATTACAGAAAAAAGTAAAACGGTAAAAAAGTTGCAGAATTTTTAATATTTATTTTGGTAAAACAAATCGCACATGACAAAAGTCACGTCGTAACTTGGTCATAAACACACACTCTCTCTCTTTCTCTCTCTCTCGTTCGTTAATACGGCTATATAAATCTCTATCTCACTCACTCGTTCGTAAATACAGCTCTCTCTCTCTCTCTCTCTCTCTCTCTCTCTCGTTAATACAGCCATATAAATCTCTCTCTTATTATTTCATAACAACTTTTTTTGATGGAACTGAAGTCAATTTTATTAATCTGTCTAGAGATCCGATTTTTTAAAGAAAAGCCTTTTGAAATATAAGAACCTTAAATGAATTTGAAAACTAAATCCATGGTTTCAAATCCCTCGATATTAACTTTCACAAAAACCTATTAAATGAGTTGTCATATTTTAAAAAAAGTCATAGAATAAGCTGCCATAAACGACATGTTACGTTTCTGAATATTCGATCATAATTACACGTTCTTGTTTCTTCATCGATCTTGTGCTTTATCTCCTAACTGACTTGGGATTATGTATTTTTCATCTTTTTCTTTTCTTTAATTAAAATCACTACCTTATGTTTATTTTTGGAGTCTAATTAAATACAATGCTTTACAACATCATCTATTATTAGTTAATAACCTTTTCAAATCCGCCTGTAGTTCTTAAGTTTTCGCGTTAATAGTGTGATATACGGTCTCCAAGCACACTAAACTCCGGGCTTTATTGCACACATAATTTTTTAACCTGAAGATTGGTTCGCTGCAGCACAGATGTGACCTTCTAATTACAAGCTAAATCTTAAATTTCAAAGAGGTGAAAGAGACTGATCTATACCTGTAAAATTTAATGCTTTCAAAACATCATCTAAGAGACACGGTATCCCAGGTGCGTTATTAGATGTTTTAGTATTATTAAATCTTGGACATAATCAAGGATATTTACATGACAGCCTCCGTTATCAAAAGAGTTATCTTCAGGGTTCTGCTTTTATGAGTTACGTGGATGCCGTCAAATCGCTAATGAGAAAAACAAAACTGGCAATTAACTAGAAGCTATTATAACATGCTCTCTAGGTAAAAAAAAAAAATTAATTTCAGTCACAAAAACAATGTTATGTTACCATCTTCAGTGCTAAAATCAAAGACCATGGATATGTGAAGCTGGCATTTTCCTCTGGCATATGTACCATTAATGAAAAAAACATTGAACACTCCTAATCTAATTCAAAAGGTGATGTCATACAATCTCTCAGCTGTATATTAGCTTCGACTAATTGAATTAAAGCCACTTAATATTATAAATATTACAAAAATATTGACTAAATTACAACCGTATTCTTCTAATATGTCATTTTAAAAGGGTTATTCCTGAAAGTTTCGTTTGATGTTTAAACATTTTAACTGTTTTCATTCGGTTCCAATCACATTACCGTGGAGCTTTTATATGTCCATTAATAATTAGAATATTCGGTTCTTTTTAGGGAAGTTGGACTTTCATTTACAACACACGTATACTGTATCTGGCTGTATTTGTTAATGATGTACATTAATATAGCCGTACTAATTAGTCTGTTAAAAGTAAAATGAAACCGAAATTTAATTAGTAAACTTTACAATAGTCATTGTTTGAACAAATGAAGCATTAGTTTTCATAACTAAGAAATAAAAATATAGAGGAGTGACAGATCCAGAAAGTGATACGTGCAGGCAGTGGCAAGATCCAAAAAGTGATAGGTACAGGCAGTAACAAGATCCAGAAAGTAACAGATACAGGCAGTGACAAGATCCAGGAAGTGACAGATGCAGGCAGTGACAAGATCCAGAAAGTGACAGATGCAGGCAGTGACAAGATCCAGAAAGTGACAGATGCAGGCAGTAAAAAGATCCAGGAAGTGACAGGTCCATAGAGTGATAAAGCCATTAAATGAAAGATCTAAGAAATGACAAATCTAAGGAAAGAAAATCCAGGAAGTGACAGATTCAAAGTTTGACACATTCAGAAAGTAGAGCCAATAAATGAAAGATCCAAGAAGTGACAAATCTAAGGAAAGAAAATCCAGGAAGTGACAGATACAAAGTTTGACACATTCAGAAAGTGATACAGTCAATAAGTGAAAGATCCAAGAAGTGACAAAACACAGAAACCTAAGATTCAGGAAGTGATGAGTCAATAAGTGAAAGATCAATACAGTGGTAGATCGAAGAAATACCGTAGAAGATCCAGAATGAAAGATACAAAGTGTGACAGATTCAAAAAGTGATAGCGACAGGTTCAGAATGTGACTAATTTAGGAAATGACACATTTCTCTAGTTGGTCAATTATAATGCTTATAAAAAAGTATCCAATAAATTCTGAGAATTCATTACCGTAGTTTATGAGAAAGTAGTATAATTTTACTGTGACATTTTAACAACAATTTACTGATGAAAAGATAGAAAACCAAATTATGACTTTTTTTTACATTTCCCAATTTCTGCTACATATAGCATTTTCTAAAAAAGTGTCACACAATTTTCTCTGCATAATTTTTTCTGCAACAAGAACTTATGTGATTTTTAAGCCTGACAGTGCTTTCTAAGGAAATATTTATTACCTTTATTATCCAATTTAAAAAAATGCTAAATTTAAATCCATATTTTTATATGAAAAAAACTTCAATTCAAAATTAAACCAAGGTTGTTTTATTATTTTTTTTCTTTAATTTTTTTTTACTTTGTGTCTTGTAATCCCCTAACCTGGTAGGAATCTGACCTGGATAACTTGAAACTATCTATCAATATTTATAAAGGTGTTCAGTATTTATATTAAGATAACTTTCAGGAGTTCTGATCGTTACAAAAACCAGTTACATCAAACAAAATGCTTGTCCTGTTTTTAACAAACCATATACATGTATTCAGGAAGTCTTATGGTGGCTTATTTCGGACATCGACATAATTTTATCAACATAAAATTATCTCAACATGTCGACTTAGTATCTTGACAAGTCGAGATAATATCTTGGAAAGTTTTGATAGCAAATTAAAAAGTTGAGATAAATAACATGACATGCCGAGATACTATTGTTCCATAAGTTACAAAAAATAAGTGGTGATATCAAGATAATTATCACGACTGGTCATCAAGAGTATCGAAGCATGTCATGTTATTTATGTTAACTTTTTATTTTGGTATCACAACTTTTCATGATATTATCTCGACTTGTCAAAATATCTCGACTTGTCAAAATATCTCAACTTGTCAAAATATTAAGTTGACATATTGAGATAATTTTATGTCAACTAAAATTATGTTGATGTCAGAAATAAGCCACCATAAAGTCCACTGTAAAATTCATTACTAAATATTAAATCACATTTAATATAACATTAAATTTTTCTAGTTACTATATAATAAAACAAATTCTCAGAATATTTAAATTAAGAATTATTTTTATTTTTAAAACTTCTTAACATATACACAACTAAGTAACAAACCATACTCTAAAAAACAATAAATTTCCTGAAACAATTACGTTAAAATTAAGTACAGTCACCAATAGGATTTCACTCCAAAATATACATACCAGTAAGCATAGTTTTAACAATCTACCTGTTGTTCATGATCTGATGACAATATTTATTATAAGTGGAATGGAATGGAATGGAATGAAAAGTGTAATAGAGCTTTAGCTAATGTCTAGATTTTTTCTCTTATATGATAAATAGGGCATTCTTGGGTGATGAAGGAAGCAAGAGTGTCCAGAAAAAAAACAAACAAAAAAAAAAACACTGACATTCTGTAGCCAAACTGAGAAATTTTCTCACATTATGATCTTAATAAATTTGACCCGAGGCAGTAAGAGACATTGATTGTGTTCTGTAAGAAAGAGTGTGAGACCACTAAGCAACAGTGGACATAAAAATTGTCCTTGATGCTCCAAAATTTAGTTTACACTTTAAAATAATTGGTTTTGAACAAAATGTACAAAGGTGAAATAATCTATAAATTATTCATAAATTTTAAATAAACTGACTATAAATGAAAAAAAAAATTGACTAAGATTAAACAAAAAATAACAGTAATGTGGAATTTTTAAGCAGGAAAAAAAAATGAAATTGGATTTTTTTATAAAGTTATTTTTATGAAATACAATATGTTATTAAATTATTGTCAGTTTATGTGGAGAAGACTAGTTTGATGTTTACAAAACAGGTTGACACTAGATCATGAACAACTTATACCTAGGCCAAAGAAAAAGATATTTGTGTTTCCTGTTACCTTGAGAGAAAATATTTTGTAGGTGGGCATATTGTGATGAAAGACAAAGTTCTTGAAATTATGACTTCAATTAGTATTTGTCTAGAATTGGTAATAACTCTAAGGTTGACAAAAATATCTAGGCCAAGTGAGGTATCAGGAAACATGTTTTATTTTGTCTTGGCCTCAAACACACTATCTTAATACAATAACAAAGAATTAATAAATACTAATTAACACTATTACTAATTAAACACATCAGATCTTGCATAGTTAGAGATTGCAAACACTTAAAACAACATGTTTAAATTTAAAACTTTAAATAATAATAATAATAATAGATAAAAGTATATAAAAATATTATATATAATAAAAATATGTTGGATAAAAAAGTACTCGGATTAAAACACTTGGATGAATCTACAATATAATCAATAATGCAAGTAGACTGTCAATAAAAATAATCACATCAGTTAGTGAAAAAGACATATGATAAAATGTATATTTTGTTGTCCACTTTCTAAGACCCTGTATGGCATTAAAACAAAAAAAATTGTAACAAGATAAACTACTATATTATACCATGAAAACCCTGTACTTTGAATCCAATCAGATGGCACAAAATGTCAGGTTAAAAACAAAGAGGTAAAATAGGAGATTTAAATGAAAATCATTAAAGGCTCTTTTCTGAAGGAAATTTCAGCAAAATGGACTGAAAAGCCAGATCTCAGGCGTTTTTTGCCATGTTCATATCTAATTGCTATAATTGTTTTGCTCAAACCATGAAAAAGCAAGGATTTAAGAGAAAATAAACAGATATAAACCAGAACAAGAAATTGTTGTGTTGCTCAACTAAAGTTGTAATTTTTTGTGTACATGGTCTTAGAATGTGGCTGACAATTTCTATAAGCTGAACTATTGTCTCTAAACAGAAAACCCTGTATTTCAAGTTGTTCAAAATTGCAGAGCTGATGTTCAAACAGCTAAATTAATTGCAAAATTGTTGATCAAGATACCTCAATAAATATTCTTGTACATTTTTCAACTTATAAACAGCACCAATGATAGTTCAAAGGCACCAATAACTATTCTTACTATCCTATTCTATAATATCTTGTTGTTTCTTATCCTATGCAGTAATGACAGTATAAAGATTTATTTTTTCTCAAAATTTCTCAACTAGATATGTTTCTTTGAAACAGATGTGTCGCCTGACACTGCATAAAAATCAATCAAAGGGAAATAATTCAAAAACGGAACAAGATAGAGTTGTAGTTCTTGTGCACTGCACTTCCAGTCATTGCCTGAAACATGTACACCAAGTTTAAAGTCATTTGAACATACTACACCAAAGTTATGCTCCAGACAAGAAATGCTCTATAAAAATCAATCAAAGGGAAATAATTCAAAAACGGAAAAAGACAGAGTTGCGGTTCTTGTGCACTGCACTTCGAGTCATTGCCAGAAACATGCACACCAAGTTTGGAGTCATTTGAACATACTACACCAAAGTTATGCTCCAGACAAGAAATGCTCTATAAAAATCAATCAAAGGGAAATAATTCAAAAATGGAAAAAGATAGTGTTGCGGTTCTTGTGCACTGCATTTTGAGTCATTGCCAGAAACATGCACACCAAGTTTGGAGTCATTTGAACGTACAACACCAATGTTATGCTCCGGACAAGGAAATCTGGACGCCGCAGATGCCGACGACGACGACGACGAAAGTAATCCCTATATGTCGCCTAGTCAGGTGACACAAAAAGGTTAAAACAGCATTAGTATTAGACTAAGAGTCCAATACAGATGAAAAAGTTTGTACGATTTCTGTTTTAAAAAGTAGACAAAAAATCTGCAGTGACTGTGTCCAATATAACATACTTCATATATATATATATATATATACATATATATATATATATATATAGTTTGGCATCACACTGTAAAAATAGTTGTTTGGAAAATATCAGAATTGATACCAGTAATTTCAAAATTTTGTATTTTGTTTCCAATATTTTCCTTTTGTAAACTGAGTTTGTAATTTCAGCTCATTGACTGTGAAATGGAAAGAAAAAATTAATCAAATTATTAAATATCATCAACCGAAATACAAGTGTATTAAAAAACTCGGTAATACTAATCTGTGTTAAAGTATAAAGTTTCTATGTGATAAATGAAATTGTCTTTTTATGTCTTTTCTTTCAATATTTCACGTTTAAAGATGTCTAAAAAAAAACCCTCTGAATTCTCACTAGCAAAATGTTCGTTGTTTTCAAAATAAGAATACATAGATTCTTATTACATCACATTTTATTAATTTTATCCTTATAGGTGTTATTAAACGTGAGGAAAATTTTCTAAGAAATTAAATTGAAAGTTTCATATTTTTCGAGGAAAAGATTTAATAAAACTATCACTGAATAATTACAATATTTATACAAAAGTATTTTGATCAGGCCAAGAAAATTAATTCTCCGTTTCCAATTTTAATTCTAAAAACATTCAAAGCTGCTGTATGTCTCAGTTGAAAATATTTAAAAATTGGCAGTTATATGATATTATTCTTACAATATGATGTCAGAATTACAAATGTTGCCCTTGGTAACGCCAAACAAGCAGGTTTCTAACAATCCTAACTGTTCTTGTACCAGAAAATCACAAAATTACGAGGTCCAAATGACAAGATTCTATTGGGTAAGATAAATAAACATGTTGTGATGATTTATTTGCTTTTAAACATGAAGCAGAATAGACTGATAAAAATGATGTTTATCTAAATTGGCAAATAAAACAGGCTGATAAAAATTATATTCATACTGACATGGAAAATAACAGATTGGCAAGTTATAGCTCCTGCAATGATATTATTTGAGATCAAACTTTGTTTAGTATGTGTATTTTAAAAATCTAAAACTCATCAAGCACAGATCAAAATCAACTGACACTCCACAATGTGTAAAATAAAATTGAAAGTACATGTATTTGGAACACACCTCTGTTTAGTAAAATGAACCACAGAAAATTGTAATTAGACCATCATTAGTTAAACATGTCATACATGTATAACCATTTTCTATGTTGAAACTTAACTAGAAAAAAGAAAATGATAAAAAACTGGGAGTTATTTTCTCTTGATCTGTGTTTAGTATATAAATGTTATCCTCTCCAATTAATACATAATTTAAAATATATAAAAGCACCAATGATTGTTTACTGGCATCGCAATATAACTTATCACAATTTCTTTGTCATTGCATTGTTCTAAAAATTGACACTTTTAAAACAAATGTCACATTTTTTCCTATTATCCTTTTCTAAAGATTCACACTTTTTTAATCAATGTCACATGAATTTCTATGATCCTTTTTAAAAATTGACACCTTTTAAACAACAATTTCACTTTCTATGATTCTTTCCTAAAAATTGACACTTTTAAAACCAATTTCACATTTTTTTTCTATGATCCTTTTTTAAAAATTGACACTTTTTAAATCAATGTCAATTTTTTTCTACAAACCTTTTCTAATCATTTACACTTTTTAAATTAATGTCACATTCATTTCTATGATCCTTTTCTAAAAATTGACACTTTTAAAACCAATGTCATTTTGTAAAAATTGACACTTTTAAAACCAATGTCACATTTTTTCTATGATTATTTTTTTTAAAAATTGACACTTTCTAAATCAATGTCACATTTTTTTCTTCAATCCTTTTTCTAAACATTTACACTTTTTAAACTAATGTCACAATCATTTCTATGATCCTTTTCTAAAAATTGACACTTTTAAAACCAATGTCATTTTGTAAAAATTGACACTTTTAGACCAATGTCACATTTTTTTTCTATGATTATTTTTTTAAAAATTGACACTTTCTAAATCAATGTCACATTTTTTTCTACAATCCTTTTTCTAAACATTTACATTTTTTAAACTAGTGTCACAATCATTTCTATGATCCTTTTCTAAAAATTGACACTTTTAAAACCAATATCACAATTTTTTCTATTTTTTTTTTTTTTCTAATTTAAACCAACATCACATTTTTATGATAAAAAATGACACTATTTTAACCAATGTCACATTTATCTCTACCATCCTTTCTTATTCTTTTTCTTATTTTTTCCATTACGTTTACCACTGCCATTACTTTTTACATTCTGTGACTCTGGTGTGCTTTCTCGTTTTTGAGTTCCTGAACAAGCTGTCTCAGGATTTACTTCAACAGTATCAACATCACCAGCCTTCTTACTGTCTGAGCTAATTCCATCTTTAGAAATTAAAACCTTGTCACTGACAGATTCTTTTACAGAACTTTTATCAACTTCTGAAGCTAAATCACTGTCACTGCTTGAAACTTTTGCATCCAAATACTCCTCTTCTTCCTCAGAGCTCAATTTACTATCAATATTTTCCAATTTCTTCTTATTAGAGCTAATAGATGGACACACTTCTTTTACTGTATCTTCTCTCTCAAGAATATTCTCACTGTTCACATGAGACCTTTCACTATCATCTCCTTCATCAATGTCGGTCTTTTTATCATTTGTATGTTTTTCAGTTTTTGGGGAACTTGACACATCACATGGTTTCTCAACAGATTTTCCATTAGAACAATCAGTTTTAAAAGAGTCCTTGTTATATTCTTCTGATATGTCTAATTCAATTGCTGCTGTTAAATTTTTATTTATCTTTTCAATTTTCACATTACTTTCCGATTCATTTTTCACTTCGTCTTTCACATCACAAACATCAGATACAGGACTACCCTCTCTACTTCCTGTATTTATATTTTCTTGACATTTTCCAGTTGTCTTATCCTTTTTCTTCTGCCCCTTTGTCTTTTTCTTTGCACTATTGTTACTATTTGCTGCTGATGAGGATTCATCCTTTATATTACCAACTGTTTCCGACGTTAAACTGGATGAACTTGTGGTAAATTTGTTATTACTTTTTGTGTTGTTTATCTCCAATGAAAATTCTTTCTTTTCAACATCCTTTGGTCTCATTACTTCAACTTCCTTTACAAGTGCTTTTGCCTCTACAACATCATTGATTGGTTTCTTTTTAGCCATTGTTGTTTTGCTTTCGGTATCATTATTTATGTTATCCCTTCTTTCATGTATGTTACCACTTTCCCATTTCTTTTCTACATTATCACCAGTTATAGTTTTACTAACATTGTCTTCAGAAGTTTTTATACCAATATTCATTTCACAAGATGTTTCAGTTTTGACTATATCTGCCATATCCTTTGCTTTATCCTTCTTTGGTGAAACTTTGTCATTTACATTATCTCCTGATTTCATCTTGCCCCAAAAACTTTTCCCAACAGAGCTTGTTTTTTCCTCTTTAGCTCCACCTCTTTTTAGACTTGGAAATTCATCTTCATCTTTCAAATCTTTCTTTTGAATTCTGACTCCTCCAAGAAGGTTTGGAAATTCTTGCTCATTTTTCACACACTTGTTTAGAATTCCATCTCCACAAAGACTTGGAAATTCTTCATTTTCTGATTTTGATTCTGTTGTTTGATCAACGTGGGATTTGGAAACACTATCCCATGCAGCTACATTTCCCCAAGCCCATTTCTTTGCAGGTTTCAATTTGATTTCACTTTCGGCAGGTGATTTTAATCTAGTTTCTGAAGCTTCAGACAGCATTTCTTTCCTTTTTTCATCTTTTTTCCTACAAATGTCATCATCTTTTAAAATATCATTTTTTACACCCACATGCTTGATACTCTCAACAGTTTCTGTATTTTCCCCAACATCAAAAAACTTCTTGTCCTGATATTTGTCATTTGTAACAGTAACAGGTTTTTCTGACCTCTCAATACTCAGACTTGTCTCGGGCTGTGTATCAAGCAAATTTTTAATTACATTTTCAGGTATGTCTTTCGTTTGGTTCTGATCAACATCATTGTTTTTTGGTTTTATTTCTGTTGCGTTTGCTGCTGATTTCTTACCTTTTTTACCAGATTTCTTAACTTGATTAACTATTCCATTGTCTTCTTTCTGACCATCACTTTCACTAATGTCAGTTTCCACACATTTTGTAGGTTCCAGACTTCTCAAATTTAAATTGTCTGTTTTCGATTTTGCTTGATCACAACTGCTTATCACGTCAGTTTTGACTTCATCATCTTGTTTAAGATTCAGACTGTTTGACTGTTTATATTCTTTTGAAATCACCTCTAGACAATGCTGTTCCTTCGTAAAATCACTTTTACTTATAGAGTCATTATTTCTACTTTTAACTTCAGATTTAATTTTTTCACTTTGAATAACACCAACCTCTTTTGATGTTATTTCAGTATTTGTGGCACTTTCTGGGTCTTTTTCAGACATCTTGCTTTCTGTAATTTTCATTTCATAGCTTATTTCTGAACTAGAGTCACAAGATATTTTCTTTGCTTTGTCAATTTTGGCTTCATTTTTCTTTCCCTTTCCTTGCTCTACCACTTGTTCTTTGTTGCTTTTCAGATTTTTCTCTTCCAGGTTTGGTGTCTGTGAGACAGGAGAACCTGCTTTTTTGTTCCTGGATTTTGATCTTTTACCCATATTTTCTACAGAAGCCCATCCCAAACCTTCATTTTCTTTTTTATCAATGTCGGCTGATTTAGCTGGTTTTTGTGTTTCTTGGTTTGGTAAGTTTTCAGTGTTGCTGTTCAAAACTTTTTCTTCTTTAGATATCACTGGTGGAACAGGTGAATTTTCCTTTTTGTTATTTGATTTCATTCTTTTACCTGTTGTGTCTAGAGAAGCAGGTTCTAACCCTTCATCTGTCTTGTCACTGCTCAATGATGCAGCTGATTTTTGTTTTTCCTTTTCTAACATAAATTCAATATTGTTCTTACTGTGCAAGGTTTTGTCCTCAGTGTTTGCCTTTGGGACAGGTGAACTTTCTTTTTTATCATATACTTTTTTTATTTTAGTTGTTTCTTCAGAAGCAGATCCTAAATCTTTATCTGTCTTTCCGCTGCTGGATAAATCAGCTGATTTTTGTTTTTCCTTTTCCGACATACGTTCAATATCATCCTTACTGTCCACATTTTTCTTCCCGGTGGTTACCTGTGAAACAGGTGACATTTCTTTCTTGCCATTTGATTTCGTTTTTTTACCTGTTGTTTCTTTAGGAGTGTGTTCTAAACCCTCATCTTTCTTTTCAATATTAGATGAATCGACTGGTTTTTGATAACCCTTTTCCGACATACATTCAATATTGTTCTTACTGTCCAAGTTTTTCTCCCTAGTGGTTACCTGTGGAACTGGTGAACTTGCCTTTTTATTTTTTGATTTGGATCTTTTTTTGCCCAACATATTTTCTACAGAATCCCATCCTAAATTTTCATCCTCTTTTTTGCTGACATCAGTTTGTGTCAAATCAATATTGCCACATGCCACATTTTTCACATCATCACCCCTGTCCAATGTAACAGTTTTTGGATCAATCATATCAACATCAGATTTTAAATTATAATCTACTTCATCAGTTTTTTTGTCATCAGATATTTCTTTCGGAAAACCTGAATAAGCAGATTCGTTTGTATTATAATCTGATATAGCAATGTCCTCAGTTTGTTCTTTTACATATAGACTGACTACATCAGACTTTTTATTTTTCTTTTTTCTCTCTTTCCCAGATTGACTCTTTGCTTTTGATTCATCAGTAGATTCATTGTTAATGGTACCAGTACTAAGTTCTTTTTTCTCCTGTTCAGTTTTCTCAACTCTTTCTCCTTTATCCTTCTTTTGAAATTCAAAATCGTGCAAAGTCTCTGCAGTGTGTTGTTCTACCTTTTTACAATGCACACTCTTACCTTTTGAATTTCCACCAAACATCTCTTCAACATCAACAACATCTGACCTCACCTGAATGTTTTCAGCCTTTTTATTTTGGATCATTTTATCTGTTGTTTCTACATCCAATTTTAAATCCATTTCAGTACCTTTATCAATCATTTTAACAATTTCAGTACAATTATCAACCATTTTGACTAGATTTTTTGTTGTTTCTACAGAAACAGTTTTCAATCTATCTTCCTCCATGCATTCTGAATCTGATTTCACTTTACTAGTTTTTACTTTATCTTGAGCTAATTTTACCTTGTTTTCTTTGGCATTTTCTAAACCAACCATACTTTCTTTCATTGATTCTGATTTTACCTGAACATCTTTACCTTCTGTTTTTTCAGAGAGTGTTTTTACATCCTTATCATCTTTACTCTCTTGTAATTTGCCTTTTTCCACATTTTTGTCTGTGCTTACTTTAAGCCCCTCATCAGTCACTTTTTCTGTGTTAGTTTTACATGCATCTTTTCCTTTCTTACTCTTTTTACTTTTCTTACTTGTACTATTGCTGGCTTTATCAGATTCAACTTTTGAACATGGCATGTTTTCTTCTTGTTCTGGTTTAAACCTCGGGATATCTCCTGTTTCATCCTGCCTTAAAGAACTAGATTTGGACTTCTCAAACTCTAACCTGTTTACAGATTCATTTTTCCTTTTACTTCCCTCTGGAGCTTCCGAGGGACACAAATCCTTGACAGAACTTAGATCACTCAATTTCTTTCCACTCTTTTTTCTTCCCTTTTCATTCTTCAATTTTCCTAATAATTCTCTTTCTGAATTGACTTTTGACCCTGTAATAATTTTAATAAAAAATTGTGACCTAGCAAAAACTGCTCCAACTGTCTGAAAAACAAGGCTGTTAAAACACAATATAAAAAGTATTTTACATAAGTATACCTCTATGATTTAACTAATCTTAAGCTAATATAAAAAACTAAAGGTCTTAATATACAGTATATATATATATATATATGAATAAAAAGTGATAAGCTAAATAAAAATAAAAAGAAAACATTTAAATTTACATGGATCCTTCAAACTTACTGTTCAAAGTCATCATGTAGAAGTAATTTTCTTTTTTTTTTCTTTTAACAAATATGTTTTACAAAAATACGAGTTTTGGTTAATCTCAATTATGAAGTTTTGAATTTTGGTTGATTTCTTGTATAAAGCATTTCATTTTCATATCTTTTGTAAGTTTAAAAGCACCATGAGAATTTAAATATTCTCAAAATACTTATTAAATAATAGAAAAAAAGTTTCTTACCATTTCTTATACATGATGGTCCTCCCTCTTTTAATGGTGATTCCAGCATGGCTTCAGCCAATGTCTCTTTTATCCTATCTTCCTCTTCTTCACTTCCTCTTGGTTGCTTAGCAACTGTGGACTCTGCCCAGCTACTGTAGACATCACATAAATTGGGTGACTGGTCAAAACTTCCTGTAAAACAGAACATAAGATGTCATATAAAGAAAATGGGCAAATGCTTCCGGTATCATGAAAACTTGTGTGGAACCATGATTTCCATTCAAACAAAGTCACATAAAATTACTATTTTCCTTTTCTAAAATGTGATGATGCTATTCAAAATCATGGTGCTATGTAAATTTTTTTTTCATCAAATAAAACATGAAACATTAAATCCCCTTTTACATTTTATATCCCACATAATGTAGGTAATCATTTTCAAATGGTCTTGCACTCTGTAAACAATATACTTACCGAGGGTCATGTGATATGACTAACCAACATGTTTTGGCCAAACATATGGTTTTTCCATTACTTTGCTACTTACATATAGATTCGTAATTCTGGTTCCAAATTTGATTTAATGGTTTAATGGGGTTTTACATCCCATCAAGAATATATCACTTATATCAAGATGTCACCAGCTATAGGTGAAGTGGCAGAAATTTTTACCTTTCAGTTTGTGGTGTGATTAGGGCAATGTGCAGGGAGGGTTTTTTAACATGTCGTGACAAGTGGCATCAGTTTTTAAGATATTATCCAAAGGACCCCAAGACTTTCATTTCTAAATGCTGTATGCTTGGCGAAAAAAAAAAAAAAATAAAAGTGGCTACCTATTTTCAAATCTTGGTCAGACCTGGTGAGGGTTCGAACCCTCAACCTCCCATCATAGTTTGATGATGAACCTTAGTCAAAACTGCTCTTTGGACAATAACTGCTAAATAAACTGAAAGCAGTACAATTTGACAGACACTTATTGCATGAGATACCAAATCTTAATTTCAATGAAAACCCTAACTTGAGGAACACAACAAACTGATAGACAGCATAACTGGAAAACTAATTTTACAACCAACATTTATCTTCTCAAAAATATTTCTGATGAAGACTAGAAATCTTGATTGTATTTTACAATATTTAATGATAAAAATTTTTTATTAACTTACCTGCTTCAATCAATAATGGTGTATTTGGTCCTTTTCCTGGTGGTGGTGTACTATCACTGCCCATTGCCTGCCTTCTATAGGCAGGACGGGAGTTAGGCATAGCCACAGGACTGGATCTTGTGGGCTGGATTCTGATAAATTAAAAAATAAATAAAAATGATTCATAATTTACTTCTTGAGTAGTAAAAGCATAACACTTCACACAACAAACTATTGTACAATGTCTTGGCTGTAATACTACAAAAACTAAACAGTTATTATAATTATTATTATTTATTATTATTATTATTATCATTATTTATTTTTTTTATACAAAAGAATCATTGAAATCTATTTTTCAATAAAATCATGTTATTGGACCATTCAATTTTAATTTACATGTAAATCATAAAATAAAATGTGCTTGACAAGATATTGAATCCTTTCTTTTAATATGCATTTGACTACATTTTTACTAAATCAAATATGTACATGTATCAATTAATCAGTCGATAAATAAATCTGTAACAACTATATATCATTGATCATTTTTCTACTAAGTTGTCATCCTGGATTTAGGGCGGACATTTTATGTATAGCTGTAAAGCTACCTCAATATGAATCTTTTTCACCTACTTTAATTCTATTCTGCCGAGTTTCAGAAGATTAAATTTTACACACAGACAAACATGTGTATCATTTTCCATGCCATTAAGATAACTATCTAGACCTACAGTGTTTAATATACACATTTCTCGCATACAAATGTATGTGATAGATTTATCTCACTGAAAGGGTAGTTCAATATTTTTTCCATATCGCACCCCGCGTGCGCACATGTAGCCTATGTCAGTTGAACGGGGACTACATTTTTTTTCAATTGGCAAGGGTCATAATTTTGTGGGAAAAAATTATATGAAAACGACAAAAGAGAATTTTTTATGATGAATAATATCATTTTTACTAAACGATGTATATATATAGAGAAAAATCATTGTTTTGTTTTGCAGAGTAGGCTCACATTCTGCTGAGTGAAACGTTATTTGTTATTGTTGCGTGATTTGTATTTCATCCGCTAGCAAAATCCTGCAACGTTATAGAAGAAATTAAGGTATTTTTTTGTAAATTATATGCGAGAAAAATAATCAATTACTCGACTGAGGTCGAGATAGAGAAATTCCGATCGAGTGGTCAGATTTTTTTCATCTCAAACGAGGCAGAGCCTCGTTTGAGATGAAAAATCTGACCACTCGATTGGAATTTCTCTAACTCGACCTCAAACTCGTAATAGATTCTATTTATCTATAATTTACAAATCTTACTCTCTCTACTATACTAACTTTAAACTCTCTAGATCACATTCATCAGTTACTATGTCCATAGCAGCTACGTTAGCCTCGGGACTCTGTGATAACAATGCAGACGAGTTAGGTGACAACACTGTGGTATTCTGAACATTCTGGTAAGTTTTAAATGCGAACTGTGGTCCCATCCATAACCTTCTGTGTGGTCCTACATGTGTGAATATTTCTACCTATGAAACAGAAGACTTATAAATATGATGCACATATGTTGTATCTTTAACAATAATTTACAGCAATTTCAGAGATTAAAAAGAATGGCCATCAGATTTAAGCTCATTTAAAAAACATAGGTTTGTGTAATCTGAATGCAAGGTAAACCTTTGATTATGGCTCATTGAGTTGATTGGCATGTAACAAATGCTTAAAAGTGGAGTGGTGCAAAGGTATTCAATGCCCCAGTTAAGATTCTTTCACTTATATTAAGGGTGTCAGTTCTGAGATGGTGGAGAAACCAGAGTACCTGGTTAAAACATCTGACCTACAGCAAGTCAACTGACAAATGTTTTCACACTGGAATCTTCTCGAGTAAGATTCAAACTCAGGTGGTGAGAGGCACTGTGATTTAGGAGCGTGTGCTTTAGGTAACTTGGCCAATGAGGACAAGCTTAAAATTCCTTTTCAAGAGAGGTACATGTAGGTCTGAAATTTTTTGTGTAAACAAAAAATTCATCCAAATTAGTGGTTCAATTCTTTAACTTTTTTTTATGAAATCTAGATTTGAACTATTACATTAATACACCAAAGTCTAACATCTGAAATATAAACAGCTGCATGCATCTACTGGCAACCTGTAAGGGGTTTCAATAACTAGTTATAAGATAGCCTACATACTTGTGACAACCACTGTTCATCTATATCTGTATCTTTGTTGCTATGTTCTGATGATAAACTGTCCTTGGAATCATGTCTTGTTACTGGAGCTAACTCCCCTAAATCTGAAATAAACAAACATTAAAATAAAAAAAAAAAAATAATTTTATGCCTTTTTTATCTTCTCTGCATACAAGAGCTCCCCCCCTCTTATAACTTGATATTTTCACACCCCCACGAAATAAGTTTTGACAACACCATCACTGGAAACATTTGAAATCAAATGCCTGTGTCCAAACAGTGTGTTTCTGTTCCAGAAAGACATAAGAATAAAATTAAATACTGTACAGTAATTATAGCAGGAAAAAAAAATTATTCAATTTTGGTATCAAAGTCAATTGTTCTTCCAAAAATCTCAAGGTGCTCAAAATTATATTTTAAAAAATTGTGGAAATAGTGGCCACATTTTATCAAATAATTTTAACATCTATCAGAAAATTCAACTATTTGTTAAGATATTCAATCAGGGGTATTTAATTTTATAAAAGATACAGAATTGTAATTTTTTTGCTTTTATCTATTAAAAAGTGTTTTAGTTTCAGGAAATTTATCCATACTAGATATCTAAAAGCAAATATTCAGGCCAAAGAAGGTGCTCAAAATATTAAGCAATTGATTGAGTAGATGTGTATAAATTTTACTGCTAATTGTTGAACTTTTTTCAAAAAAAAAAAAAAAAAAATAAAATAAAAAAAAAAAAAAAATACATGTGTATGTATCAGAATTGCTTTTAATCATGTTCTACCCTAGATGATAACATTCCCACCTTGACATTTAGATATGGTTAGAATTTGGAAACTCTTACAATGCTAATGTAAGTTATTGGTAAAAACTGACATGGTAAATCCAGAAAATATAAAATAAATATTTTTGCTTCTGCTTCAACAAAAACAGAAAAAGACTGTATGATACCAATATGGCTACTACAATACTGTATTCAAATGGAGGGATTTTACAGTATCATTTTTCAAAACAAGTTTGCTATACAAGAATTTTTAAAACCAAATTTTATAGGACTGGAATGGAGTACAGCAATGGTATTTAATGCCCTGCCATTATTCTTTTACTTATAACGAGGTCTTTGGTTCAGATGGAAGAAACCAAAATATCAGGAAAAAGCTATTGACCTTCTGCAAGCAAACTGACATCAGGAAGTGCCTTAGTGGGATTCAAACTTATATAGTAATAAGTGGCACCATGATCCATAAACACATACTTTAGACCACTTCACCACCAAAGCTTCCCGTTTATTTTGAAGGACTTACTTACCTTGGAATGAAGTTGGTTGTTGTGTCCTTACAGCATCAGCTGCTAACATCAATGGATTGTTACTTGCTAAAGGTGGTTTGACCTCTTCCGAAGTTTTTGATCTACAACATAAAAGAAATATTTTAACTTTACAAATATAAATAGTTAACAATTCATTTGTTGCATGTTAAGATTACCTAAATATGCTGTACTAATACTATATAAGTTCAGTTCATAATTCATAATAAAACTTTACGAATGAGTATATGCATGCCCTTACATACAAAGTTAAATAATTATTTGAAGTTGACAGGTAATGCTGCTGTATACATTGCAAAGAATTTTTGAATGGAGCCCTTTGTTATGGTCCTTGCCAACTGCAAATGTTGTTTAGTCTTTTTTTCATCACTCACCTCTGTGAATTCCGCTGTGTATAGCCAGTGACAACCAGATCCAACATGGTTTCATCACTAACCTCTGTAAATGCCACTGTGTATAGCCTGTGACAGCCAGATCCAACATGGTTTAATCACTTACCTCTGTAAATGCCATTGTGTATAGCCAGTGACAGTCAGATCCAACATAGTTTCATCACTCACCTCTGTAAATGCCACTGTGTATAGCCTGTAACAGCCACATCTAGTATGGTTTCATCTCTAACCTCTGTAAATGCCACTGTGTATAGCCTGTGACAGCTAGATCTAACAAGATTTCATCTCTTACCTCTGTAAATGCAAATGTGTATAGCCAGTGAAAGCTAGATCAAAAATGGTTTCATCACTTATGTACCTCTGTAAGTGCCACTGTGTATAGCCTGTGACAGCCAGATCTAACATGGTTTCATCTCTTACCTCTGTAAATGCCACTGTGTATAGCCTGTAACAGCCACATCTAGTATGGTTTATCTCTTACCTCTGTAAATGCCACTGTGTATAGCCTGTAACAGCCACATCTAGTATGGTTTCATCACTTACCACTGTAAATGCCAGTGTATAGCCTGTAACAGCCACATCTAGTATGGTTTATCTCTTACCCCTGTAAATGCCACTATGTATAGCCTGTGACAGCAAGATCTAGCATTGTTTCATCTCTTACCTCTGTAAGTGCCACTGTGTATAGCCTGTGACAGCTAGATCTAACATGCTTTCATCACTAATTTTCTCACTGGCTGCTGCCTTTGGTTTCGGTTCCAGTATATACTCAACAAGAGTACCAATATGATTCACAACAAATAATGAATCCACTGCTCTCCTTTCTTCTGAACAAAAAAAAGGAATATTAAAAAACAAATGTTAAATAAATTAATTAATTTTAAAAATTAGTTAAAAAAGGGCTTAGTTTAGTCTTTGTAAATATGTAAGTAAGGTCAATTATTTATGCAAGTTTACATGGTTTTTAGTAATGATATCACTCATCACAAATACACACATGTGGGTGGATTACTCTGGGCAGTTGAGATATTTACATCTAAGAACTGACTGACAAGTAAACATGTCTTAACATCGGCATACAGGACCAATATTCCATTGAAAACATTTACTCAAACAATTCTTTCTGTACATAAAACCAACATGTGGCCAAGTGGTTAACTCTGCAGTGATGATTAAAGGTCTGAACCTGATTTGTTCAGTCTGACATGCTTATAGATAAATGGGTACCATCAAAAGTGCAACAAATTAACCTCACCATAGATTGATTTGGATTGAATTAATGGTGTTTTAAGTCCAAGTCAAGATTCTGTCACTTATATCTTGAGGGTCAGTTCTGGGAAGGTCAAAGAAACTGGAGTGACTGAAAAACCACTGACCTTCAGCAAGCAAACAGATATATGTTCTTACACAAGAATCTGCTCAATGGGATATGAACCTACATGTAAGCTGTAAGAGGCACTGTGATTCATAAATGTGTGTTTTACACCACTCAGTCCCTTGCAAAAGACTGGGGTCAAATACAAGCTGCAGTCTTATACTTTCTTACCTCCCGTAAACTAGGATAATAATTTGAAAAGAAGTTAATATGCTTTAGACTAATTAACTTGGAAAAAATTTGTTTCAGTTTACAAGAAATAAATCAGAAAAGTTGATTTGAAAAATCAACTTTTATATTGGACACTTACAACCAAGATAAAGGTAAAACACAACCATTGTTTGTATTCTGTTTAAAAATCAAGATGTAAACAAGAATTACAATAAAGGTACACTAATGTTTGTCATGATCAGACACAAAAATCTGTTAAAATATTCAAATGTTCAATAATCTATGCAAGTACGTGTACATATTTTGCTATAAATTACCATAAAATTTTATCAAATATGCAAAATCTTACCTCTTTTATCCACAGATAAATTGGGACTTCCACCCACCCACAGCCTTGGTGTACAGAAACATGACGATACTGCTATTATATTATCAGTCCCTGTAGAACTGTGAGTGGGACTCTGTGTTTTTGTCCCTCCTATGGTTGTGACTAGATTAAGTGGTTGTTTGATTTGTGCCAGGGGATATACTGTTGTTGGATGAGGGAATGGCGGCAATCTGGGATTCCCCATGCTGTTATTTATAGCATTGTGTCGCATTAAACTTGGGTAATTATCATACTGGCCTGTACAGAGATAGAAGAAAAATATGTAATTATATATAACATATCAATAGACTTTAAAAAAGCAGAAGTGTCTTTAAACTTAACAAATAAAAACAGTATATATATCTTTTAACTTCAAAAATAATTATAATAATTATTTATTTATTTTATTTCATTTTATTATTTTATCATTATTTATTCTTGTTGTTGTTTAATTTATTATAATCAATGTAAAGAATTCTTTTTATTGTCATCAATATATGGTCAAGGGAAGATAACTCTTGCAACAGAAGGCATTACACAAATCGTATCTGCTCAATTTCCTAAACAAGCATATTTTCAAGCTTAAAAATTTCGTTATAGCATATTAAATCTAATTTGTATATGTTCATTTGTTTCATCCAGATAACTTACAAAAAAAAAAAAACATTTTCAAGAATGATACAATAGGCAAAATTTTTCACAGCACAAGTGTCAGTCATATCACAATGCTTCAAGAAAGGGATGCTACTTACATAAATGGAAACTTCAATAAATGCATATGTATATGTGTCATGAAAAAGTCAAGCATTGATGTATAATTACCTGTAGAAGAACCAGGACTTCCTGACAACACTGGACTTCTTCTAGCTGAAGTTGTGTAATCAGTCTCATCTAATCCAGCACTTTTATGATAACGACTTGCACGATTAACTACTCTAGGACTGCAGTGTGTCCTCAAGTTAACAGTTCCTACAAAATATTTACAAAATTAATTACATTATTATGCAAAATATTATGTATCAAACAAAGTAAAATGTCTGAACATGAATAAAGGATATGGGATGCAGACAAAAGTGACAAAAACTTGAAAATAGTGACAAAGGTTCAATTTGTAAAACAAACAATCATCTTTTATCAAAAATTCATGAAAGTAATGACATGAACTAAAAGTTATACACTGTACATGTTTCTTTATTTTTGAGAAATTATTTTTAGAATCAGTTATAACACAAATATGAAGATGTGAAAACATCAGAAGTACGAAAATGTTCAGATCAAGTATCATTTATATGTGACTGTATACATGTCATTAATTGATTTTTAGCAATGAATCTGATTAAATCCCAGTCATATAGAAATTACCTAAATGACTGTCATACACACCGTGTACAGTAATTTGTGAAGCAATCAACAATATCTAATACATCAAAGTAGAAACAACTAATTGCTTCAGTCCAGCCAGCTGAATGGGGTACTGAGAAATATGCTTGGGTTAACCTTGCAATGATCTGGTGAATCTCCAAGGAGAATTATTGTACCCTTGGTAACTTCATTTCTATGATGTTCCTTTAGGGTTGAGACATACTTCAACAATTATTTCATATACTGTAGAATCATTAATATTCGTTGGGTTGAAATTTCGTGGTTTTGCTTTTTTTTTTTAAATTTTGTTGGTAGAAATTTCCGTGGAATTGAGTTTTGTGATAATAAATCCAACTGAGGGCAATCGTAATTCAAAATTTTCGATGACATTTAATTTTGTGGTTTTCAGTATACCACGAAAATAACGAAATTTAATCCCCCATGAATATTTATGATTTTACAGTACCTAGCAACTTACCTCCATAAGGTGTGATGGGGAACACATGTGTTGTACCTCTATGGGTATTTACTGTAACCCACCTACTATCCTGACTAAATGACATGTCTATAACCTGTAACAGATATCAATATTATACATTTATTTCTCAAAATACATGTACATGCATCAGAAAACAAATACCATTAGTTCTTTCATATTTGGAATTTTTTTTCCAGATAATATCTTTATTTTTGCGAGACTTCCAGTTATTTATCAAATTGAAAACACAACTGCTGTCAGAGGAACTGCAAAGCTCTCCTGCATATATTTCAAACTTGGACTCATTAACATAAAATGCCAACATGCTAACATAGAATGCTAATATGCAGGATCAAAAGTTTGTTGTGAGAAGTAGTTACATTAAAAAAAAACAATTTCTTATAAAAATAATTTTGAAAATAATGTAATTCTGAATATACATTACATTTTCACAGATCTGAAAACTATTTCATGACATGAATTTTTTGTGTGATTTTCATCCCATAAAAGTAAAAATTGATATTTTGTTATCCTTTGAAACAATAATTGCATGCACTTTATTAAAAAATACATCATAAACAACACGATAACATGAAAAATGAGAACATGATAACATGGTTACAGACTTTACCTTGGCAGTTGTATCCCCTCTATGTAGTGTGTACAGATGATGGACAGCACCTAATGAAGAACTACATGGATGTGCCATGATTCTGAACACGTGGAAGTTGTGACCTAGTTTACAGGCAGTCAATAGTAATGTTCCCGTTACATCAAAATTCATGGCAGCTACTGGTTCATTGGCGTGAGCGTGAAAGTGAGCTATCAATCCTTCACATTCATTCTCTTCAGTCACACTAAACTGAAATTGAAGAAAATACTGATTATTATCTTTAAAATTTGGTTGGCTGGTTTGCTTGATGCATTAACCCATTCAGTCTGTTTTACATGTGCTGTATAAAATTTACCCAGGGTGTATGGATTTTACTCAAGGTGTTTGAAAAAAAAAAACATCACAGTAGATTACTTCTATTTATCATTCGTTTCAAATATAAATCAACCAAAAACCCGTGGTCTCCATGCACTATTTATGTAAAAGATAAACAGATATAAATAACGACAGATGAAATTTTTGAAATAGATATGGTAAACTGACAAGGGAAATAATGTACAAGTTTCTGGTCAACATGTGTCATCACCTGGAGTGTAATCGTGAAATGCTTTGCCTTGCATATACAAACCAGGAGATCCTCCTTAAAAGGAGAGAACTGACATAAATTTTAATTAATAGACAGAAATGGGGATAAATTTGTTACATAGTTTTTAAGCAGTGTGTACAGGAATTTCTAACCTGTCTGAGGCCATATCACCCTCAGCTGCAGGTTATTTTCGCAGGGTGCAAATTATAGTCTTTTTTGGTGTTAGTGTTTAAATCACAAAAATAAAAATCTTGAAAATATTTGTGTATCAGTACACCATGAGTGATTTGTTTTAGATCACCAAAAAAAAAATAAATAAATAAATAAAAAAAAAATTAAAAAAAACAACTAACATTTTCTTGTCAAAATCACTAAAATTTAGCCCTGCATAATAACCCGCTATATGGTATTCATTGGAGAAGAAGAAAAATGTTCCAAAAATAGATATTATGTAATTTTATAACTTTTCTGTGTTTTAAAAAACAACAGTATCCCATAAATAAAGTAGAAAAGAAAATATGAATTATACTGGGGGAATAATATAACACAAACTTCGTAAGTTAATTCTGTGTGCATTACCTCACAAAACTGAGAAAAGAAAACAAGAATAACAGACTAAGTGTTTAATACCCAAGTCAAGTTTCTTTCAAGTACACATATACTGAATGGTCAATTCAGGGATAGGGGAAGAGAAAACTACTGAAAAAACTGATTTAGTGAAGGATACACAATGTGTTGTTGATTGCTGTAATATGTTATAGTATGATATATACATGTTTCTTTCATATGTGATAGATTTATCTCACTGAATTGGTGGTACGATATTTTTCCATATCACATCCTGCGTGCGCAAAAAACTGATTTAGTGAAGGATACACAATGTGTTGTTGATTGCTGTAATATGTTATAGTATGATATATGCATGTTTCTTGCATATGTGATAGATTTATCTCACTGAATTGGTGGTACGATATTTTTCCATATCACATCCTGCGTGCGCACATGTAGCCTATCTCAGTTGAACAGGGACAATGTTTTGTTTTAATTGGCAAAGGTCATAATTTAGTGGAAAAAAAATTATATGAAAACGACAGAAAAGACTTTTTATGATATATAATATTATTTTTACTAAATTTTGTATATATATGAGAAAAATTGATATTTTGCTACATCCGCTAGCAAAATCTTGCATCATAAAAGTAGGAATTCTGGTATTTTTCGTAAATTATATGTGAGAAAAATAATCAATTACTCGTTTTAGGTTGAGATGGGGAAATTCTGACCACTCGATTGGAATTTCCCATCTCTACCTCAAACTCATAATAGATTCTCTTTATCTAATCTACTTACATGGTCACCACTAACACCTTGTACATCTATAATTGATACAATTCCTGGTCTATGACCATTGTCCACTACATTCTCAACTTTCTTAGTAGTTGGTGCTGGTTTATAATTTGTACCAGTTACATTGCTTACAATGGCTTCTCCAAACATAGTTAAACCTTTAAAGGCACCCTATAACATCAAGAATGAAAACGTCAAACATAACATTAAATGTTCACTTAAAACCCTAAAAAAAAAAAAACTTACCAAAAACAATACAAATGTTTTGATTATTATTTGTAAACATTTATACATTACAACAACTACAAGTTTATGGGAACAAACAGTTATTGTCAAAATGATATACTTTGGACATGTACATTTCATTCACAATTTGTGTACAATATACATGTATTATCTTTATTATTTGTCTTGCCTGAAAAAGTATGAAACTCAGAACAATTAGAGGTCATATGGTCTTTTTACTAGTGATTTCCAATCGGACAAAACTTAATAATTGATAATCAGATGGGCATAATCAATTAATAATCAGAATTACTTTGTAATTGTACATCAGTATTAAGTAACAAATAAAGCTGAATATAAATACTCTTATTGCAAAACCCAAGTTTCTTGCTTAGTGATTGTAAATTAAAGGCCAAATAGCTCTTTGCCCTGACAGACTGACAGTGGTCAACGCATCTCACTGGTGTAAAAAAGTGTCTGGTTACAGATCAATGTCCACCATTATTGTTTTAGTAGCAAAAACCAGAAAGGAAACGGACTTGACTACAATCCGGAAACTACTCGCCAATGTCAGCCATGATTGATCATTTATCTTGTGATCGATTATTAGTATCGCTGCCCTGACAATGACCGACAATGGATCATCGGCAATAATCGCGACATAACTACTTTTTACCCTTCAATATGATTTTTTCTAATATTTTTTTCATATTAACAACTTGCTCTGCTACTTGGAATTTTGGTATGAAATTTCATCTCTTTATAATTAGTACTGTTTCCAAATCAAACAAAAAAGTGTTGGAAAATGTAACCTTGTAGAAAAGAAACTCTTTATGATTTGTTCTTTATTTGCCGACAGAAGAAATAGTGCTATATACATGCTACACTTGTACAATTAATATTGATAAAACGTACTAACCTTTGCGGCACTAATAACAGTGGCAGCATAAGACTGAGCACCATCTCCTGACATTCCACCACAGGACTGATGCAACGGAATCAACTAAAAACAAAAAGATAAGCAATTTAGTAACATATGTTGTAAAATGGGAAATTTCTCACATGATTTATTTTACATAACTATGCAAGAGTAATAACATGAATGAGATTTGGAAATAAGATTTTCATGAAAAAATTAATTTTGCTCCATTTCTTTTGCATTTATACACTGATCATCATTACAAAATGGGAAAAATTACACAAATACTTTGAGAATAATCAACTTATGTGAAAATTTTTGGTTTACAGTACATGAAACTGCAGCAGTAAATCTACTTACAAACTGTCATAGGAGTGGTGTAACAGAAATAAAAAAAAAAAAACACAAATAAACTTAAAATTTAAAAGAACACATTACTGAAGGTTTATGAAACAACTGTTGTTAAATTGTATCCACAGTCGACTTAATATGCAAAACAGACAAAGTTCCTTTTAACAATTATCACCTGTCTAATCTGTTTATTCAACCCTTAGCATTAAACGGACATAATGCTATATTTTGAGGTGTTAATTAGGACACTGGTTGATGAGTGATATTACACTCACAATGAAGATGACAGTCTCTTTATCACCTTGGTTGAAATTCCCCTTCTACCAGTGTAAATGACTGCTGCTGCAAAAACGCAACACTCTAGAATGCTTAAGTGTTAAAATGACATGTATATTCATTAATAAATAACTTAAACAAATCTATTGTTTTTGAACTTATCTTACCCTTTTATCTGCATATGCCAACCATCTAGTACCTAAAGCCACAGGATTATAGTTAGGACCGGTAGATGGGAAACAACCTAAAAATAACAAATGGTAATCGTAATGGGATGCCATTAATTACGAAGTTCACTAATTGAAGTAAGAAGCGATAAGACTTTAAATCAATAAAGTTGTCATTTACAGGAAGTCTTCTTCCACATTTAATTATGTAAATCATATCTTGTATTGTATGGGTTTTTTAAAATTTGAAATGTGCATTAATAAGAGATTCCTTCACTTGAAATAACATAAAACAGAGATATCTCGAAGGAGAATAAATATTTTCAATATCAAAACAAACTTCGGCGAGTTCTGGACATTGTAAATGTTTAACCGAGTCTGAGACATCTGTATCTCTGTCTTGTGCTGTTCCTTTTGTTAGAGTCTTTTCCTTACTCATGCACAACATAAGAACGTGGTTTGACAAGAAATATTTGCATCTAATGCTCTATTTTACTGTCATTATCAGTGTCTTGTTAAAATGTCGTAATCTAGTTTTGTTATTGCTCTCACATAAAACTGTAACATACAATAATTGCCCTTTAGATATGTGACCATCCAGAATTATCACCTTTCAGAAGTGTTGTCACCAAAGCTCAACAACCGAGGGTGACAATTCTGGATGGTCACATATCTAGAGAGAAATTATTGTTTAATCATTCTAAAAAAATTATCCTACAAATTTAAATGTCCAAGAACCATACTGCAAGAAAATTAAGTTTCTTGTTCATTAAAATACATCCTTTGTTTACCAAATGAATATGGTTTTTCCATCTGGCTAACTGGGGTTATCTTTCTTGTACTATAATTTTTCTAAATGTTGTTACAGGGTGATAATTGTATTATCACATGCTGGTGGTCAATTTTGAAAGATTTTCACACACTTGGATGTAATTGGTAGAAAAAAGCTCAATTTATTACATGTCACATGACTAGAAATGAACCAATAAGATAGTTTCTACTATATGTGAGATATAATAACATGCATCATCAATCTAGTTATCTTAAGTAATTATAATAATTAACATATAATCTAGTCAGGTGCTTGTTCACTTTGGCTTTAATCACAAAAACTCTAATTACAAGTGAGCATTTATAGAATTAGTCCTCAAAACAAAAATGTTATTGTATTTATATTGAAAAAAAGGTTAATTAAAATTTTATTTTCTTATTCAAGAACTGACCACTTTGGTATGAGTAAAAAAAAACTTTAATGAAGCATAAAAATGGCGTTATTGTACTTGTTCCAAGCTGTTGTGCTTGAAGCAATTATAAATGATTTGAGTCAAACTTACTCGTAACCCAGAACAACTGTGTTAAAGAACAGGAATCAAAAACACAAAGTTTCTCTTGAAATACAACCACCATAACTCTGGAAAAAAAAAGAAACAACGTATTTGAAAACATTTTATAATAAATAAACATGTAAAAGGAGCATGATCAAGATTTTATCTTTACCTCAAAAACCATAAACGTATACACAATAAATCTCACTTCAACATAATATTATAATTAAAGAAAAATTCATTAAGACCTTCTGATACATGTACATATATATTGTCTTTGCAATGTCCATAAATTTGTGATTTTAAAACTAAAATGTTATGCAGAAATTTTATCATTATTATTTAACATTAAAAATACGCTTTAAGAAGACTGATTTAATTTATTAATTGATAATCCCTAGCCTGCTGATGAAACCTTTTTTTTTTTTTTTTTGCCAAAGACTGAAAATGAAGTTGGAATAAGTGAAAAAAAAACACATGAAGTAAAACAGATTTTTAATAAAATTGAAGATTACAAATAAAAGAAGTGACATTTTTTTCTCAGTTCAATTCTTCTTTGTCCATGCAATCTGAAACTGTAAACACATTATCACAATAAGCACACACTTTTTAACACAATAAACTTATAATGGGGCTTCGAAGTCTAAGTTGTCTAAAGCATGTTGCCATGGATCACAACTCCTCTAATCATACTGTAGGTTTAAACAAGACTGATTAAAAAATCCTTGTGCAAGAAAGATTGTCAGTTAGCTTGTCTGGTTTAATGGTTTTCTTATTATATTTCACCATCCTCTACCTAGAAATGACTGGATAGATATTCATAAGGAATCTTGACATGAGTTTTTTTATCATCATCATCATCATTTTCCTGTTTTGATTATCCAGGCATCTGATTACATGTATTCCTTTTGCAAGGGTGAGGCCTGGCTGTCCAGTCGAGAACAAAGCCATGCTTGGCGACCAGTGGGTTAGTATCATCCATTTTTAGGGAAATTAGGTCCTGTTTCTCTAAGTCACCCAAGGTCAGTTTTCATCTACCTGAGGCTTGATGACCAGTTACATTCAGTGAACAGATCCTAGATTTTCATCCTGTACTGTGCTTTATGTGAAACGAAATGCTTGTTACGAGAATTTCAATAAACATTACTCAACTTAAAAACATTTCTTACATAGAAACTTCTATTCAATCATTATGATTCATTATTTACTGTACCTTTTATTGCACTCTATACCATGAACAGTTAAAGTTTTAAAACTAACGTTATGTACTTCATCACCAGTTCTTAATGACACAAACTTTACAGAGCAATATGGTTGTCCAGCACTGAAAAACAAATCACACAAATTTACATACATGTATTATGTACATGTATATAATATTAGTATGCAATATTAACAAAGCAAATTGCAGATGGCTGTCCAAATTTAACAGAGCATTTTGCAGATGGCTGTCCAAATTTAACAGAGCATTTTGCAGATGGCTGTCCAAATTTAACAGAGCATTTGGCAGATAGCTGTCCAAATTTAACAGAGCATTTTGCAGATGGCTGTCCAAATTTAACAGAGCATTTGGCAGATAGCTGTCCAAATTTAACAGAGCATATTGCATATCACTGTTCAAATTTAACAGAGCATTTTGAAAATGGCTGTCCAAATTTAACAGAGCATTTTGAAAATGGTTGTCCAAATTTAAAAGAGCATATTGCAAATGTCTGTCCAAATATAAAAGAGCATATTGCAAATGGCTGTCCAAATATAAAAGAGCATATTGCATATGACTGTCACAAATTTTACAGAGCACATTTTATGTGAATAATAATTTTTTTCCTATGTAAAAAGCTTAATGTTAGTAGCTTCTTTTTCTTAGTTACAGGATACCGCAATCATGACTTTTTAACACTTAAATGTGATACCCGGTAAATGTTTGTGAGAAATTTTGTTTTGTCACTATGTTTTACCTCACATCAGCAACTGTTTCATGAAGAGAATGGTTTAATGGCCATTGATTTAACTACATACAGCTTAAATGCTTAATGACACACAGATTTATTTTTAAAGTGTATAGAGTATTTAGAGGGCCTTATAAATCCAGTAGTCCGATCCGGTCCGAATCTCTTCCATTTCAGAATTTTATCAAACGGTGCGATGACAAAATACGTAAATGTCAATAAATTCTTATAAGCATTGATCTTACATGCAATTCTTGAACTTAACAAGTACCTTGTGTATAAATCCAAAGCTTACAAACTGGCAGATTATTACAACCAACTGTACAATATCTAAAACGGATACACGTTTGCGGCAACTCTAGTGACCGGTTACTGGATCATGGTGACGGGAATGTTTTGATAATAAATAGTAATAATATTGTTTAAACGTGTTTTAAAAAAAAGAAGAAGAAAGAAAATAATGATTTTTAAATAAAAAAAACATTTCTTAAAATCATTGCATTGCGCGGGTGATATAAACATAACTGTTTATAAAACGTTTTGATCATATTCAAGTGAGGGGTACTTGATGGGTAAAAAACTCGAAATAAAGAAATTATAACCATCATAGAGACAATAATTGCAATAATTAGATGAAGGAAACAAATTAAAATCGATTAAATTACTAGTATTTATTCAAGCATATTTGCAAAGGTAATCCGGTCTACCAGTACAATGATGTGTGCATTACCATACGTTGTTTTTTCAGTAATCGGATTAGCAGATGGAAAATCACCTGTCCGTTACGGTTTGTGCATTGATGCATTGCCACTCCCTAAGGCCAGTTTTCGGAAGTAAATTATTACGATGTTACATGCTTTTGGCACTTAAGAAAGGCCGGTGTTCGGAATTCAGAGGGACCGGTTTGAAGAAGTTTATTTTAATATAAACAAAGAAGGATAAATTCGGGACCGGTCCAGGTTGTTCGGTATGTGGAGGTGATCGGTTTTTAGAAGGGTTGGTATTCGGAAGTTGCACTGTATATATATATATATGTGTGTGTGTGTGTGTGTGTGTGTGTGTGTGTGTGTGTGTGTGTGTGTGTCTATATATTTCTTGATGGAATATTATCTTTTTTTAGAAATTAAGTAAAATAAAACAATACAGGTGTCAGTAATAAAAATTATTCTACCTTGAGGTATCGCATATGGCAGCTAAAGGTCTTTTAACACTATATGGATCATATTCTGTAAAAACTGGAAAAAAAAATAAAGGGATTGGTTGGTCATTTGAACATCAGCAATTTTTGAGGTATTTATGACAAGACAATTATTACTAATACAGAGAAATTATCTTGGCAAAAGTTTGTATGGTGCTTAAGTAAGCAGGTGTTTCTGATCTGTACTAAGGTATTTACGACAAACCTTAGACTCCTAGTTCATTCACCTGCATGTCACAGAATATTATCAATGACCGCTCAATCCATTAAACTGGAATTGAGGCTAGCAAACCAGTGAAGGCATACAACAAGGTAAACGTTTCTCAATTGTGATTGACATAAGTCCAACTCATAGTGGTGGGATGTCTTAAGTTTAAGGGCTAAAGCCTTAAATATGGCCATCAAGGGCCCAATTATTTGACTTCACACTACTCACAAGTACATGTACATGTAAGTGTATATATATACTAATACTAATCCTGTTCACATTTAGCGATCTATTTAATTTCATTGGATGTACAATTTAATTTCATGTCAAGATTGTTCATCACAAAATTATTCAATGAAAGAATCTGACATTTTTGCAAATGGAACATAATTCACTGTGCAAATCCTGCAGTGTGCAAAATCTCCAATTCTTTTAATTTTCCATAAAAAAAAGAATAATCCATTTCATTTCTGTAAGGATGTCTATTTACTGGTAATGAGGCTAGCAAACTAGTAAAGGCATTCAACAAGGTTAAATACTAATACTGTTCACATTCACATTCAGCGATCTATTTAATTTCATTGGATGTACAACTTAAATATTCATGTCAAGATTGTTCATTACAAAATAATTCAATGACATTTTTTGCAAATGGAAAAGAATTCGCTGTACAAATCATGCAGTGTGCAAAATCTCCAATTCTTTCAATTTTCCATAACAAAAGAGAATAATCATTTCATTTCTGTAAGGATATCTATTTACTAAATAAACATTGCAACTATATCTATGTTTATTGTTTTCATCATTTATGGTCTTAAAATCTTAAAGAGTGTTTGTTTATCATATTACGTTGTATGTTTTGTTTGTTTTGTTGTTTTTTTTTCTCTTGATGGTTTCTTGATGGTTTTTTTCTTCTTTTTTTTATTTCATCATGGTGTAGCATGTTCTAAGTTGCTCTAACAATAGTTAAATATAATCATACAATTTCAACTGCAAATTTCAATATTTCTATTAAAAACATGACAGATGGAGGATAAGTTGATCTTTATCATCAATATGGATTTTTTTTTTCATAAATTACCTTGTGTGGGTGTTGGTAAATAAATTGTCAATACTGTACAAGACTGTCTTAAAGACAATGCTTACCTGGTGTGGGTGTTGGTAAAACTCTCAATATCTTTATAGGGCCCTGCCTTAATGATAAGGCCTCTTGCGCTTCTCCATTTGGCTGAAATAAAAGAAGATGCAAACATGACATCAAATTTAAAAACACTCTCAAATGCTACCATTGTTAATGCATTATCATATTTTTTTTCAAAATACAAATTTTTTTAACTGAATATCTGAATTTTTATTTAACACACATTGTCAGTAGGCAAATTCTGTGGCATCAAGAATAATGGCAATACTTCATTCAGTATCTCAACATGTAACACGACAGTAAAAATTTAAATACATCTGAATGAATGAGAACCTATTTCATAATGAAAAATTGAAATTAAAATCTTTTTTTCCATAATGAAAAAATGACAATCAGTTTTCATCATGGGGGTTGAACCCACTCCTACTAAACCTTGATTTTAGCAAACTGGAGCTTCTATTCTTAAAAGAGATTTTTCCTATATTTCGAGCTAGTGACCTACTTATTAACACAACATGACCCATATACAAACTTGAGCTAGCTTTTGTCAGGAGGATCATTCTGAGCCAGTTTGATAAGACTGGTCTAAAATTGACCCCTTCATATGTGTTAACAAGGTTTTTATATAATTTGACCTAGTGACCTACTTATTGACCCAACATAGCCCATATACGAACTTGAGCTAGCTTTTGTCAGGAAAATCATTCTTACTAAGTTTGATGAAGATTGGACTAAAATTGGGGTCTCAAGAGTGTTAACAAGGTTTTTCTACAATTTGACCTAGTGACCTACTTATTGATCCAACATGGCCCATATACCGAACTTGAGCTAGCTTTTGTCAAAAGGATCAATCTGAGAAAGTTTGATTAAGATTGCACTTAAATTGTGGCCTCAGGAGTGTTAACAATCAAAAGTTGACAGACGACACACGACGGACAATGACCCACCACAATAGCTCACTTGAGCACTTTGTGCTCAGGTGAGCTAAAAGGAAAAGGAAGTGAAATCAATTCTCTAGACAGAAGTCATATTAACTTGCTACACATCCCCATGTCATAAGTTCTCAAATATTTTGAGGTCATCAATCTTAATCAACTTCATCCATTACTAACCATTATGTTCCATATCTGCACACCATTACTGTATCCCAATATCAACAGTAAAGGGATTCCTTTACTTTCTGTTGAGTTAAAATCTGGATTGTTGGCTAAATCTGAAAATGAAATAAGATTTATAAAGAAAATAAATTCTACAAAGAACAGCTGACTACAGTAAAACATCTACCGTACATCACAACCTCACATGCCATAATGGGACCTGAGAAATAAGAGAAAAGGGACTTTTGACCTGGGGTTTGAGAGTCTTTATACATGCATTAGTTCTTTTCCTTTTTTTTTTTTTGGTTGAATTTAAAAAGTGGTCTGTAATGACATGTGGTCTTAACTTACAAGTTTTTCTATACAATGTAGAATTGAATTCAATGTGCCTTCATTAGAAATTCAGTGGGCACAACAATGAAATCTGATTATTATAAATATGAAGGTAGAATTGTGTAAGTATATCTAGAGAAATAAAACATACCAGTTTTTATGTAAAATAAATTATCATTCTCTTCGCATTTTTCTTTTTATAAAATTTATGTATAAAACATCTAGTTGAGTTGAGTTGAGTTGAGTTGAGTTGAGTAAAGGTGTTTAATGTCTCCATCAAGAATATTTCACTTGTATCAATGTTGCCAGCTATAGGGGAAAGTGCAGAAATTTTGCCTGGGAGTTGTGCTAATGGCATTATACAGCATGGTTCTTTATCGTGCCACACTACCACAACACAGGCCCTTGTTTATTTTAGGTTCCCATCCAGAAGAACCATGACTTTCACTTCAAAGGCCTCTCAAACAAACAGACAAGATTTCTAAAAACCAACCCTCCACAAAATCATACACAACTTCAAGGGAAAGTTAAAATTAACAACCATACCATTTCCATCAGTATTTTCAAATTTAACCCACTGAATCTTCTCTTTGTCTTCAACTTTCTGATTACCACAATAAGCCTGTAATTTTAAATTCAGTTCAGATTTTTAACAATCATATTGATGTTGCCTTATAGCAATTTACCATTGTAATTTGTATTCACATAAATTATGATAATAAGTGTCTGCAATGAAATCCAATTACTGATCTAAAGTGATTGCAAATTCTCACGGATATTATAAATCATAGCCATGTCTAAAGTTTTAGTTTTGTGCCCAGAAAAAAGCAATCACTAACATCTGGCAACAGGGAACAAACCTTACTTATGTTAACAGTTAACAAAATTGCAAAGTAAAACGCAGATTTCACATTTTGGAATAAGTTCTCAGATCGAAAACAGGAGGTCAAGGGTTCAAAATTCAGCCAGGTCATACCTAAGTTTTTTTTCTAAATTTGAGATACTGCTTCCTCATCAGGTGCTTGGCATTTGGAGGATAGAATATCAACTGGTTCATCTGGTGCCAGAATAATAGACTAGGGGAGTGGTACACTTGTCTGTGGCATACTGACTCTGTGAGCTAACACTACCAAAAAGTGCCCTGAGTGCATGCTAGCATATCACAGACCATACTATGCACTTGCATGTCACAAGCATACATAAACTTTTTGTTTGATTAATGCATAAGGATTAATAACCTTGCTCTCATCGCAAATAGCTGCAAAAATTGCTGATGCAAAATTAAAACACTACAACAACAACAACAACAACAACAATTACTCATTAAAATTGTGTTGTTAAAAGAATTCATCAGAATTTTTTTCATATTATCGGGTATCACTTCAGTCAGGCACTTGGTATGAGATAACTACATTCTGAATTAGATGAAAAAATTGTGAAATTATCATGAACATACCTGTGGTACTACATCAGAAATAAAGTCAACAACACTTTCCATAACAGATTTGTCACTACAGAACAAAATATAGCAGCATTACTATTAAAATATTTGTAATAATTAAAATGTATTTCAGAAATAACAACTTTTAATGTTTTATCATCCAATACTGCTCAGTCTGTTGCATATTTGATATAAAAATTAATCAAACTTGTGATTAAAGCTGCATTAAGTTTTCCAAAGAAAAAATTAAAATGGTGCTGATCTAATAAATGATGTTCCTAATGAACAATGTTACATTTGGTTCAACGATAAAAGCTTGAATAAATACAGAAATTACAGTATTTACTCAGCAAGATGCAGCATTTTGGATCTAATATTAGAACATGGTTACGTCATCAAAACCTGGGTCATTTAAACACAACTTTCCAAATGTTGAAATACAATAAATTAAACACAGAACTTCGTTGAATTTGTCATTTGTGACTTCGTAAGGGATAAATAACACCATTTCAAATACATCTGGATATTAATGAAGGACAATTAATGCAATCTGTCATGTTTCACTTTCCATTCTAGGCTTTTCCGTACATCCGTGTGCATGCTCTAAGCTCATAATTACCATCGTAGAACACTGACCAACCGGTCAGAGGATTCTATTTATTTACATCTAAAAGAAATGAAATTTTAGAAAATGAATGTCACGGATTGTGGTTAGGAGATATCTACTTTTAAAAAAATATATTTTTAGAAAATCAAAAAAAATTCAGAAAATTGGTAAACTTAATGCAGCTTTAATTAATATGTTATACTTTTATAAGTTTGTTGTTATAAATTAAACCCTAATTAAATAAACTGTAGAATTCAATTAAATTCAATACAGGTCCCTATTAATACTTGTTTGGCATGTATATTGCTTGAAACTTGTAATTCAGATACCATTTATTAAAATTTAATAATCTTAAATAATAATCAAAAAGTGTTCTGCCACATATTGACTTGTGTTTCAAATTAAACGAAACAAAGCAAAAGACTTGACAAAAAATTGAGACTAGGCTTTTTAATATTATACAATATAAACATTAAACAAGAATTCCATGGAATTAAATGTCTCGCCTGGTAAGTTTTTGATCAATTAGAAAATACACTTTTAAGATTCAGACTAACTGTAATATTATTTATTGGTGTTAAAAATAATGTTGGTTAAGTACAATATGCATTTCAGAAATAGAATTGTATTTTTCAAACAAATATCTTTCTTTTCACATAACACTGGATAGCTGAACTATAATTTTTTTTGTACATAACATGGAAACTTAAATCACATCTTATAGAAGAAAGTATTCATGTTAGTTTGAGTAAAAAAAAAAAAAATTCTCAATTTTTTATCCAAAATCTTGGATCTGCCCTAAAACTAAAAAAATAAACTCTAAAACAAGGTAAATAACACAGAAACTAATATAGCTTTATTTGAATTCCAAAATGATATTGGTTTAGAACAAACTGCATTTTCTCAAAATTTGTATTTTTTCAGTTAAAATCTAAGATTTATCCAAAATTGAAATATATGGCCATCGGGCATTGTATATAATCTAGAAACTAATCAAACAACTTTGAAATGTGATTCATCAAGATTTAGATGTACTTTCAAAGTTTTCTCAAAATGGTTACTATAGTTGCCAGACGAGACAAAAATTGAAGATCTGCTATATTGTATATAACATGGAAATTAATCAAATACATATGTTATTAAAACATATGTTGATTGAGTAAAAGATGCATTTTTTTTAAATCTGTACATTTTCATCTAAAAACTTTGATTTGCAATAAATCTGAAATACTAAAGGATATTCTACATAGTACACATTATAAAAACCTAAATGACACCAGTTTTTAAGATCAAATCAATGGTGGTTAACAAAATACATATTTTCTCAAAATTTGTACTTTTTCATCTAAAATCTCAGATTTGCCCCTAAATTTTAAATATTGAATTACTTCTGCATTATATATAACATGGAAATTAATCAGGTTAAATTTAAAATCTAAATTAATTATAGTTGAGCACAAAATGTATTTTCTCAAAATTTGTACTTTTTCATATTTGCCCCAAAATTGAAATTGATGGTCAATGGACAATGCATATAACCTGTAAACTAATTGCGCATCAATTTCTCAAGGTTTAAAAAACTATTATCATTTTCTCAAAATTTATACTTTTTACCCCAAAAATCAAGAAGTGTGAAATATTTTTAAAACCCTGTAATATATGTTTAAGTTCTATCCTAGTAGATGCCATATTCAAAATTTTAAAAGAAAATATTGAAAAATGAGCCTGTAAGAGCACTTTCTCAAAATGCATAATTTTTCTCTAAAAATGCATTTTTTTTTACACCAAAATGTTTCTAAAATCAGCCTAATACTTAGGTAATAATAATTAAACAGCCTGATTAAACTGCGTTACAAATTTCATCCAGATATCACTGTTAGTTTTGGAGATATGGACTTTAACACACAACTTTCACATTTTGACACTCCAACAACGCCGCCGCCGCCGCCGCCACAGTAAAACCTAAATCTTGCTTTATGGCGACATAGTCGCCAGGCAAAAATAAAAAGGGGGGGTATAATCCATGAATAACTTCAAATTTGCCTTATTATACTAGAAGAATGCCTTGAAAAAAAGAATTTAAGAGGTAATTTGTTCCATATTTCTTCAGTTTGAGTCTCAAGGAAGAATTTTTACACAATATTTTTCTGTAGTGTATTTATTATCGTAATTTTTTTCGTTGTATCGCGGTTTTAAACTCTGCAAAAAATGTACATAATCTGAAGTTATATAATCTTAAAACATAGAAAATATTTTTTATTTGTCAAAGAACAGCTTTGGTCTTATATCTTCGTTACGAATAGGTACAACGACGACAATAACCCCGATATTCTGGAGTCTGGATGGACATCACACAGGGCCAAGAACATATCACAGCATGGAAAATTTGCATCAAATCTTACACAAAAAACACGGGATTACAAACTATAAATGTTAAAATAAGTTGGGTATAAATGTATCAGTAACTCTTGTGGAAAAATTGGGAATGTTTTTGCCAAGTCTGGAAAATGTAAACAAACGAACACGAATCAAAACATTTGATTATTTAGCCTTATCTTTCGGTATATTCCAAATATTTACCTAAAAGCATGTGGTCTAATAATTGTGTGACTATATTTCATTGTCCTTTTAGGTGATTCTGCAGCCATTATTCAGAATAATTCAGAGAAATTCAATAATCTAAATTTGACAAGAGAAATATTACTAATGGCTTCTAATGACGTCAGTTGTTTTGACTTGTCCGCGAAGCGCAATTACGTAGAAGAGTTCCAGTTCCGGGTTTCTTTTCCTGTTATTTCTTACAGTTGATAGATAATATATCAATGCTTGAAAGATCCGAGATCCCCAATCCCCACCCACCCCACCCATCACCTCCGCCACCAAAAAACGATAATAATAATAATAATAAAAGCTATCAGGATGAATGAATCAATGAATGAAACTCACTTAATGTCCTGTGGGCTCTGTGAAGTCCGAAAATTATATCAAAAAAATAAATTAAAGAAAAATAGAAAAAAAAAACTAGCATAAATCAGTGAATGTATGATTTGTATTCCAAAAAAAAATTATTGTAAGCGTTTTGTGAGGTCACGTAGTCTTGTTTTGGAAATGGAAGAAGAGGTCGTCAAAAATCAAAAACGAGAATTTTATCCGAATATTCTTAAACTACTTGAAACGTCATCTTAAATTATATATAATATTTTGGTTACCAATTTATCATGGCAAGGTTTATATGAATAAAAAAAAATTTAATGAACAAATGAACGATTGATCAATCAAATAAAAGGGGGACAATCAATCAATCAATCAATGATAGATAGATAATGAGATAGAATGAATGAATGAATGAATGAATGAATGAATGAATGAATGAATGAATGAATGAATGAATCATTGGAATGAATGAATGAATGAATCGGTGGATGGATGGATGTGTGGATGAATGAATGTTACAAGCTGTTTGAAGGTTGTCCTGAGAGGGACAATATCAAAATACAAGATTTTAAATACTATATGCTATAATGCCTTTCAATTTTCATTTCTATGGAACGCCATTTTAACATATATCCAATTATTTATACCTATCTTCAAATAATTGTACCTAGGTTTTATTAATTACACCTAGGTCCAATTCTTTTAAAGATAGGCGTAATTGAATTATACCTAGGTTCAATTGATTATACCTAGGTTCAAATATTTGTACCTAGGAACAAATTATTGTTCCTAGGAATAATTCTTTTGTACCTAGGTATAACTGAATTATACCTATCTTCAAATGAATTGTACCTAGCTTCAATTATTTGAAGATAGGTATAGATAATCAAATATATGTTAAAACGGCTTTCCATACATTTCCACTTTGTTAATTAAGTAACAGTTTCTACTCTAATAAAGAGTCGGCGAGGACTAACGGTTACAATACGTTGTACCGGTATTTTTACAAACTAACCCCACATGAAATGAAAAACGCAATTAAAAACGTAAAACATCATAAATTAAAGGTTAAAAACATTTTTAGTGCGGATGCACTTGTAATAAATTTATTAACAAATCCACTTTAATCAGAAAACTTATTTTTATGATTTTGCTGGAGTGGACCAATATACTTTCTTGGTAATTTTGACTTCTAGATTCGGTCTTTCATGAATCTTGTATTTCAGAGGATGCGCTGATTATCAGTGAATCAAGTTCAATGATTATCCCCATTGTATGTAAATAATGATTATTATACTTTAAATAAAGAAATTTGGAAGGACTTCCATTTGTACCCCCACCCAAATTTACTTTTTAGCTAAATTAATGGTTAAAATGATATAATAATTCAATATTTTACATATTGTGAAGGAATTTTTTTTTAAAAATCTACATTGTTTTTAATGGGTGGGGGTACAAAAGGAAGTCCTACCGAAAATCTATGTGTCATATGACTGTATCATCATATTAGGAATATGCATGTATTTACAAATACGGTCAAAAATGGGCACAAGAAATATTCCTCGTTGTTGTTATACATTCATTTCATTGATTCGTAAATAATTATAATTTTCTGAGTAATTTCATTACTGATTTTCTAACGAATACTTGATTTTGTGTAAATACATAACTTGCAGACTTTATTTTGACCCGTTAAATCTACTCCTGGGCGTTAAGTTAAATGACCTGGTCATTCCTATGGTATAAGTCTCATCCTGGGCGTTAAATATAAATCCGATATTCTTGGAAGCATTATCTCATCTTTTTTGGATTTTCCATTTCAGAGTGACCAAATTGAAAATGGCAGTTATGCAAACGCTTTTAATTTTGTTATCTATTTCATTTGTAATTGGAGAAGGTGAGTTTGATAATGTACAACTTTATGTAGATGTGAGAGGGCAGGTTAAATTATTCAATATAATTTGGCGGCTAAGCCAAGTAACTATCACTTGAGATTTAATAAAAAAAGGACCTGCTCGGCTGGATAAATATTAATGAACCAATGATTGGACAGCCAGTAGAATTCATTCTTTTCATTACACAAATGCATAAAATAAAAATTATTAGATATGTATGAAATTTAAAGACGATAGAGAAATGAAATTATCTCCCCTGAATTTCATGATTCATGGCTAAGTGGGGTTTCCCATTTTTATAGGCCCCTAGATACTTTATAAAAAGCTTGATGGGATTAGCAAATGATATAAACTTGCCGTATTCAACTCTGCATTTTGTCATGGGGACAAATTTTCTTGTTTCCTATTTGTATGCCATCATCAAACAAATATCAAAAACAAAAGCATTTGTAGAAACAGAAAATGAGTATATGCAGTGTGTTAACTTGGACTCGAAACTGGATATCAACCTTCCAAATATGCCTTTCTCAGATCTATTTTGATATTCCAGATGAAGTGTCGCATAAATATCATCACAAAAAGACATAAATTAGGTCAAATTTTTACTGTTATGAGTGGCAACTAATTAGTTTTCACAACAGAAAGAGTTAATATTCATAACTTTCTACCTATATCTTTTTATGTCTAACTATTCTGTTTTATATGAGGCGCCGTTTCTATATTTATTCAGTATTTTAACATATGCATAAATCGATTTTTTGATATCCATAAATCGATTTTTGCATATGCAAAAATAGTCGGTATTTTTGCATATGTAAAAATCGAATTATGGATATCCAAAAATCGATTTATGGATATCCAAAAATCGATTTATGGATATGTTAAAATCGATTTATGCATATGTAAAAATACCGACTATTTTTGCATATGCAAAAATCGATTTATGGATATCCAAAAATAAATTTGTGAAATTTGAAAATACTGAGTTCTCCCCAATTATCAACCCCGAAGTAAATACTTTCTGGTATATTGTGAGAGTAATATTTTTCTCTTGTAACAAATAAAAATCGTTAATTTTCTTTATGGTTAATTAATACACTTTCAATATTAGTGAAAAAATATAAGCCTACGCATTTATAAAAACTAAAGTGTTTATTACATTACGATTCATTACATTACCACGCGACGCTTCGCGCTACAAAATCCAACATGGCGGCCAGAAATAATAAATGGAAGGAACAAATATTAGAGGAGTATATCAAACGCATTGAGGTGTTTGGAAATCGAAGATCGGCTTGTTGCATTTACGACAAAGCTGTCGATATCATATCAGATACTGAGTTAGCTGCCATGTTACAAACCGACGTAATAATAAACACGAAATAGACCCGCACTAAATAGCTGGGGAGAGATCATTTCACAATCGCGATTTATGGATATGTTAAAATCGATTTTTACATATGCAAAAATACCGACTATTTTTGCATATGCAAAAATTGATTTATGGATATCCAAAAATCGATTTATGGATATCCAAAAATCGATTTATGCATATGTTAAAATGTATTTTTGCATATGCAAAAATAGCCAGCATTTTAACATATGTAAAAATGTATTTTTGCATATGCAAAAATCGATTTATGGATATCCATAAATCGATTTTTACATATGCAAAATTATTTTTGGATATCTTTAAATAATTTTACATATGTTAAATTCGATTTATGGATATCCATAAATGAATTATGCATATGCTAAAATAGTGAATAAATATAGAAACGGCGCCTCATAGTTTTATATATAACTTTAACATGGTATCAAAATTCATGTAAGTTCATTCACAAAAGACATTGTGACATCATTATAAGGAAAATCAAAAATCTGTTAATGATTTGCTGTATCTAATATATATATATATGTAACAAAAATACCTTTTTAATTTTGATGTGCCGTATGTGCACATTTCGGAAATAAATGATGTGCTGTATCTAATATTTATTTATCAAAAATACCTTTTTAATTTTAATGTGCCATATATGCAGATTTTGGAAATTCATTCCTCATCAGTGACACTAGGGGCCTAAAAGTTGACAGATAAAAAAGATAATTGAATCATTTGAAAATGAATGAATCTAAAGTTCCAAAATTATATGAATCCAAATTCAGCTAAGGAATATTCTGCATGAGGGAACAAACGTTAGTTTTAAATAAATTTCAAAAATTTAAAAATCTTGAGTTAACTTGGTGATATATCAAAGTATAATAATGTATCATTTCTGACTAATTTCTTTTTCAACATTTTTTCTCTTTTCAGATACTGAATGGAACAGTCCAAATGTTTCTGCTTGTTTTAATGTACCAGATGTTGCCATTGATTTTGTATACACTCCATCAGGTGGGGATTCATCATTTTTACTTGTTTCATGGCACAGAAAAGTTGTTTCACAAGGTTCAGTAGAGGAGAGTATAGCTGAGTTGGATGATGATGGAAAATTTCTAGTTTTACCAAATACAGCACTTGTTGGAAGGCTGAACAAGACTGGAGAATTCGGGTTGTTAATTTCGAATCCCACTACTGGTGACTCTGGTGAATACAGCATAAAGCTACGCACAAAAACTGGCAGAGATAAAACAGGGATAGGAATGCTAAAAATTACAGGTAAATAATGTATAGCATTAAAAGCAACAGGCCAAAGAAAAAAATGTGTTTCTGATTTCCAGACGGACCCTATTTTAGTAAGGCCAACCCTTAAGTTTTTTTGTTTTTCTTAGTAATAACTTGTGTTTAACATAACAGTTGTAAGGAATATAGGCACTATAATAAGTTGATACAATAGCTATTGTGTGGTTGATTTTTCATATTCAAATATAATGAGATGGTTCTCCAATATAAGTAAGAATTTTTTGACAACAGAAGATAACACCATTTTTTTTTAAATTATAATGCAAGGTTCTCATATGATAAGGGCAAAAAAAAATAATGAAAAAAAAAGTCTGTAATTTTTTGAAAGTATATCGACAGATTATTCAGAAGTAAATTCCAGACTCTGAGAACATAATGTGTTTTATCAGACATTTTGGCTAAAATTGCAGTATAGAATGGCTCACTTTACAATACATGTATTGTTAAAAAATGTTTATTGTGAGAAATACATGTATGAAACATTTTCAAAACACCCTAAAAAGTTACAATTTTTTTTTTATCTATGTAACCTAGGATGACAAAGTAAAATTTTTCTTTTTCAAAAAAAAAAAAAAAAAAAAAAAAAAAAGAACAGAAAAGAAAAGCTTTAAGATTTTAATGTAGCAAAAGTTTATCTTTAGAATGTACGATATTGCATCAAGTTTTAAAATAATTTCCGAAATCTTGACCCTGAAGGGAGAGGGTGTTAAAATACAATTAATACACTTTATTCCATCAGGTTGTATAGTATTTAATTTGCATATTTAAAGTTAAGGTTTGATCCAGATTAAATCATCAACAACATCAAACTCAACAATTAGGTATTGTCTACCCTCAGACATTTAACACGAGTCATGATGTCATCTGATGCAAAATGGACAGTACCTGTAAGGTGACTTGCTTCATAGTGTTGGCTTGCAAATGAATGGTGGTTTTCCTGTGGGAACTGCATTTTATCCACCCTCTCCAAACTTACTACCTTATATGTTGTGAAAAGTTGTGACTAGGGTGTAAAACACTATGTAACATTTTTTTTCTAAATACTGAATCTTTAAGAAAATAAATCAGAAATGACTGCAGCTACTAATATACCATGTGTTAAATTTCATTTCAATGTTTACCTGTGATTATTGATAAAAATCAAAAGTGTTTAGAACAATTATACAAAGAAGAAACCCCATATTAAACACCTGAATACCCAGTAATTTTCTTCATTATACCTCCCCCACAACAAAATTAGGGGAGGGGGTATACTGGAATGACCTTGTCTGTCTGAAGACAAAATTTGTCTGGAGTTTAACTCAGTTACATATGAACAAATTTTTCCGAAACTATGCACAGATGATCAGTTTCATCAGATGATTTTTGTGGATTTATTGCCATTTCCTGACTTAGAATTTTTTCACACAATTTACAATTTGGTCGTAAATATAATTTGTCCGGATGTTTATTAAATTTATATGTTTGATATAATTTTTCTGAAAATATACACTTCTTTTAAGAATCTTAAGAACCTGTGCACCTGTGATTATTAGCTCAACTGGCTAAAGCCAGTTGAGCTTATGGCATGATGCGCGCGTGCGTGCGTGCGTCCGTCCGTTAACAGCAAAAACTCAGAAACTATTAGGCCAATTTAAACAAAACTTTGCAGTGTGATCCCTAGAAGAAGTAGATGAAAAATTTTACAATTGGTTTCCATGGCAACCAAAAGTAGGTCACAGCGATCTAGAATGCAAAAAAACTAAAATAAGCTTCTTCTCTGAAACCATAAGTTATATGCAAAATCTGATGTGATATTTAGCTTCTAGACACCCTTAAACATATAGGTTGTACATTTCGTGAAATTCTGTCAAAAACTAGGTTACGCGTTTTTAGCGTTTTTCTGTCATACTTCTTAAAAAATGAAAATAAGGCTTATAATGAGATATCAACTTTGAAAATCTTCTCCTCTGAAACCATGAAGCCTTCAGCTTTAATATTTGGCAGTTAATATCAGCTTTGAGCCCCTTAACCAAGTTTGTACGAATGGTGGCCCCCGGTCTATTTTTGGCCCCACCCCAGGGGTCCATGTATCTGCATATGCATATATGGCTTATAATGAGATATCAACTTTGAAAATCTTTTTCTCTGAAACCATGAAGCTTTAAGCTTTCATATTTGGCAGTTAATATCAGCTTGAGGCCCTTTACCAAGTTTGTACAAATGGTGGTCCCTGGTCCATTTTCAGCCCCACCCAAGGGGTCCATATATCTGCATATGCATATATGGCCTATAATGGGATATCAACTTTGAAAATCTTTTTCTCTGAAACCATGAAGCTTTAAGCTTTCATATTTGGCAGTTAATATCAGCTTGAGGCCCTTTTCCAAGTTTGTACAAATGGTGGCCCCAGGTCCATTTTTGGCCCCACCCCAGGGGTCCATATATCTGCATATGCATATATGGCTTATAGTGGAAAATCAACTTAAAAAACTTTTTCTTTGAAACCATGAAGCTTTAAGCTTTCATATTTGGCAGTTAATATCATCTTGAGCCCCTTAACCAAGTTTTTACGAATGGTGGCCCCCAGTCTATTTTTGGCCCCACCCCAGGGGTCCATATATCTGCATATGCATATATGGCTTATAGTGGAAAATCAACTTTGAAAATCTTCTTCTCTGGAACCATGAAGCTTTAAGCTTTCATATTTGGCAGTTAATATCATCTTGAGCCCCTTAACCAAGTTTGTACGAATGGTGGCCCCCAGTCTATTTTTGGCCCCACCCCAGGGGTCCATATATCTGCATATGCATATATGGCTTATAATGGAAAATCAACTTTGAAAATCTTCTTCTCTGAAACCATGAAGCTTTAAGCTTTCATATTTGGCAGTTAATATCAGCTTGAGGCCCTTTACCAAGTTTGTACAAATGGTGGCCCTCGGTCCATTTTCTGTCCCACCCCAGGGGTCCATATATCTGCATATGCATATATGGCTTATAATGAGATATCAACTTTGAAAATCTTCTTCTCTGAAACCATGAAGCTTCAAGCTTTCATATTCGGCAGTTAAAATCAGCTTGAGCCCCTTTACCAAGTTTGTACAAATGGTGGCCCTCGGTCCATTTTCGGCCCCACCCCAGGGGTCCATATATCTGCATATGTATATATGGCTTATAATGAGATATCAACTTTGAAAATCTTTTTCTCTGAAACCATGAAGCTTTAAGCTTTCATATTCGGCAGTTAATATCAGCTTGAGCCCCTTTACCAAGTTTGTACAAATGGTGGCCCTCAGTCTATTTTTGGCCCCAACCCAGGGGTATATATATCTGCATATGCATATGCATATATGGCTTAAAATGAGATTTCAACTTTGAAAATCTTCTTCTCTGAAACCATGAAGCTTTAAGCTTTCATATTTGGCAGTTAATATCAGCTTGAGCCCCTTTACCAAGTTTGTACAAATGGAGGCCCTCGGTCCATTTTCGCCCCTCCCCCAGGGGTCCATATATCTGCATATGTATATATGGCTTATAATGAGATATCAAATTTGAAAATCTTTTTCTCTGAAACCATGAAGCTTTAAGCTTTCATATTCGGCAGTTAGAATCAGCTTGAGCCCCTTTACCAAGTTTGTACAAATGGTGGCCCTCGGTCCATTTTCAGCCCCACCCAAGGGGTCTATATATATTTGCATATGCATATATGGCTTATAATGGGATATCAACTTTGAAAATCTTTTTCTCTGAAACCATGAAGCTTTAAGCTTTTATATTTGGCAGACCCTTTACCAAGTTTGTACAAATGGTGGCCCTCAGTCTATTTTTGGCCCCAACCCAGGGGTATATATATCTGCATATGCATATATGGCTTAAAATGAGATATCAACTTTGAAAATCTTCTTCTCTGAAATCATGAAGCCTTAAGCTTTTATATTTGGCAGTTAATATCAGCTTGAGGCCCTTTACCAAGTTTGTACAAATGGTGGCCCCTGGTCCATTTTTGGCCCCACCCCAGGGGTTCATATATCTGCATATGCATATATTGGAAATCACGTTTAAAAATTTTCCTCTCTGAATCTGTAAGGCATAATGCTTTTATATTTGGCATTTAATATCAACTCAAGTCCCTTTACCAGGTTTGTACAAATAGTGGCCCCTGGGCCATTTTTGGTCCCACCCCAAGGGCCAATACATCTACATATGCATATATTGGAAATCAAATTTAAAAATCTTCTTCTCTGAAACTGTAAGGCTTAAAGTTTTCACAATAAGCTCAAGTCCCTTTACCAGGTTTGTACAAATAAAGGCCTCTGGGCCATTTTTGGTCCCACCCAGAGGCGCATATATCTATACTTATATGGGAAGTCAAATTTAAAAATATTCTTTTCTGAAACTGTAATGCCTACAGCTTTTATATTTAGCATTTTACATCAGCTCAAGGCCCTGTACTGAGTTTATATAAATGGAGGCACAAGAACCATTTTTGTCAGTTGAGCTCCACAGGCCCTTTTGGGCCTCTTGTTAGAAAGATTGCCTTTCAAGGACATTGAGTTTGAACTCAATTACTGACGATCAAATTTCTCCACCAACAATTGGGAGCTGGAGGAGTGGAGTCAAGATTCTTTCACTTATATTGAGGCGTCAGTTCTGGGATGGTGTAGGAAACCGGAGTGCCTGGAGAAAACCACCAACCTTTGGCAAGCGAACTGACAAACTTTTTCACACTAGGATCTGTCCCAAGTTGGATTCGAACCCAGGTGGTGAGAGGCACTGTGATCTGTAAGCGTGCGCTTTAGACCACTTGGCCACCGAGGCCCCAGGGAGCTGGAGGTATTATTCTCTTTCAAAGACAGTTCTAGTTGACATGGTTTGACATGTTGAATATATCAAATAGTAAATCATTTGTTTGCAATATTCCTACTGCATGATTCAAAGGAGATTTTAAAATCATTACACTTACAGAAAATGTGGTCTTTCTGGAAACCTTATTTTTACAAAACTGATTGGACTTAAATGTATATATATATATCACTTACTGATTATTCTGTAAACACGAGAGCTTTATATCCAGTGAATATTTGTACATTGTGTTTGAATATAGCAAATAAAGAACAAAGTTCATCCTGACCAAGAATAATAAGATGATGTTCCTTCAATTAGTAAATGAATTTACACATTTCTTAAACTCACAAGCATATATGTGTATTGCTAAAGTTCAAAAGTGTCAATATTAGTACTTGTGACTTTTATCATATTGGTCTTGCAGTAGTGTAGAATATTTTATGGGTAAGTTAAACAGTGTTGGAACACATGTACCTGGTATTGGTTGTAATAGGATTTACTGTTCAAAACATATGTAAAAAATAATTTTTTACTGATTAGCTGGTAAAGTGTCAAGAAATTAAAGATGGTTAAGATATTAATGATCACATTATGACCGATACCTACCCACTTCTTAACAATGTACCATTTGATAGACTTTTATTTGTTCTATTAATTTTGTTATATACAAAAAATAAAAGCAAAAATCCAAGCTTATTATATGTCAGAGTTACAGCAGTTTTGCTCCTGTTTATTCTCGTGTTTAGTGTATAAGTAGTCTGTTTATTTATTTATTTCAATAAATCATTCATTTATTCAGTTAGTTATTTATTTATCTTATTTATTTATTTTTTATATTTATTTTTATTGATTTATCTATCTATTTATTTTTTTTTATTTACATTGTATTTATTTATTTATATTATTGTATTTATGTTACATTTATGTACTTATTATTTATTTGTTTATTTATTTATTTATTTTCAGAATTTGTTTCAATTTAAACTGATTTCCTCTGTACAAACGTAATTATATTTTATTCTACAGATCCATGCATCAAACAGGAAGAAGTAAATAAGTGCAAGAAAGTAACATGTGAATCATCACAGACAAATCCTAAATATGTTTGGACGGTAAGATTGTCTTGACTTTAGTTCAACTGGGTATAGCCATCTGAGCTTATGACACGGCAAAGAATGTGCCCCTGTGTGTCAGAAGAAATTGCTAGGCTGAATGGAATCCAATGGGAAGAGGATGGTCCTTGATTGATAATGATTGAAAATCTTGTCCTACATGGCTGTCCTAATTCTAAGATGGCCATTTTATCTATAAATAGAAAAAAATACAGCAGTAACTATATATATATATATATATATATATATATATATATATATATATAGTGTAACTATATTGGGTTACAAAAAAAAAATTCATGAACCCCAAAGGGGTTCATTTAATTTGCGCATGACCCAATAGAGTTACATGCCAATAAATTGATTATAATCAAAGTTCAAATAATAAATTGCTTAAATTTATAAATGAATAAATAAATATTGAAAAATTATGAAAAACAGTTTATGACTGTAAATGGCACTGGCAACAACATGGCTTAAATATATTTTACAGTTTTGGATTAGACAGTAATAAAATTGTTTAAATTTTTATATTTAAAAAAGGGTCCGAAAAATAACACAGAAGAGACAATAACCATTTGTGAGGGTGACAGTGGGACATATACATGCTGCGTGACAACTTCCAGTACTAACTGTATCATGGCGAAAATCACTGCGCCTAATGGGACAGGATCTCCAGGTAAGTTTTCTCCCCAATTTTAATGTATTTATTTCATAACAAATGTCTGACATCTTTCAACACTAACAGTGTCACATTTAATATCAATGAGCCAAATGGGTCAGGATAGTGAAAATCAGTGCACTAAATGTTTTATCCTCAATTTTATTTTGTCACATAACAAATGTCTGACATCTTTCAATGCTAACAGTGTTACATAATCGGTGCGCTAAATGAGTCAGGATCCCCAGATAGGAGATAAATGTCAGAGAACTTCCAACACTAACAGTGTCAATGAAAATTAGTGGGCTGAATGGGACATGATTTTCAGTAGGTTTTACCTACACTTATTTCTTGAGGTGGTTAGTTCTGGGATGGTGGAGAAAACCAGAATGGTCTGTCTGGAGAAAACCACTGACCTTCATCAATCAAACTGAAAAACTTTATCACCCTAGGATCTGACCAAGCAGGATTGAAACCACAGCAATGAGAGGTACTGTGATCTGTAACCACTTGCTTTTAAAAGACCACTTTTCCATCAAGATCTCTGTGAAATGTATGTGAAACTAGGGCATAGATATAAAAATTAAATGAAATGTATCTAGTTTATTAAAAATTGCTGATGCATCTTAAAGTTTTAAATCAACGATGTATATTTTACATATATTTTATCCACAGATACTAATACAGGCAATGATGATCAGGGTAGGTGACCAAAAAAAAAAAAAAAATTATCAAATATTTTGATTTCAAAATAAGTTTTTCTGTTAAAAAGGCACCTTTTATTGCTCTTTGTGTAACTTTTCTTTTCTTTGTTAGTATTATTTCTGTTGAATATTTCACTGAGGGAAATTTCTTCCAGATTTAAGGGCTGTTGTGATATTACACTGGTGTGAAGTTGTATTAACAATTAAAGGCTTACTAATACATTCTTCAATCCAGTAAAACCTTATTATTACTGTCACTTGGTTTAGTCAGGTTTTGGCCTGATGTTTGGCAATGCATTAAGAAAGACTTGAAAGAAGAACATATAAAAATTGACTTTTCAAATTCAAAATTCTGTAGGAATAAGCAAGCTGGCACAATGAGAGTGGCACCGCTGCAGTAGCTCAGTTGGTAGAAATGTACACCTCCCATTTCTGACACCTTTTATATATGTATTATAAATAAGCTGTAACTGTCAAGCTTACCTTTCTTCTTACACCTTTAATATTGTATGACAATTAAGCTGTACAGTAAAGCTCAATTCTAACAATGTTTAGCTAAACTGCAAACTGTACAGTCGAGCTCCTTCTAACACTGTTTATATACATGTATTATATACAATAAGTTGTACAGTCAATCCTCTTTTTTCTGACATCTTTTTATATATGCATATTATAAACAGTAAGTTGTAAAGTCAAGTTCCTTTGTTTTGACACCATTTATGTGTATTATAACCAGCAAGCTATACAGTCAAGCTCCTTTCTTCTGATACTGTTTGTATATGTCTATTATAAACAATAAGCTGTACAGTCAAGCTCCTTTGCCATGACACCCTTTATATATGCATATTATAAACAAAAAGTTGTACAGTAAAGCTCCTTCCTTTCTCCACTTTTTACATATCTGATATTTTTGTATTATAAACTACAGATACACATGGTAGTGTATTTTGTTTTTACTTCTTTGAATTTAAATAAGCAATATATTAGTTTAAAAACATAAGATAGCCCTTTTGATCTTATCCTCTTTATCTTTAATTGATTTCCTTCTGTCTGTAATTAGACCATTTTAATGTGCACTGAGTGTTTTGTAATTTTTATCTGCGATATGGCAAGTAAGGATACTAGCACACAAATTTCCCAAATGTTATGAGCTAGTATAGAACAAATATTAAACACCTCCCTACCACATTGGCTGGTGTTAAAAGATAAATGTTTTAGATGGGTAAGAAATTATTATTATTATCATTATAATTATTGTCCCCTGCTTTCATCAAAAGCTGGGGGGGGGGGGGGGACATGAAGTTGGGTTTGTCTGTCTGTCCGTCGATCTTTTTGAAGTAACACAAGTTTTGTCACTGTGTAACCATGGTTACATCAAATCCTGTAATCATGGTACATCTGAAGTAACACAAGATTTATCAGTGTGTAACCATGGTTACATCAAATCCTGTAATCATGGTACATCTGAAGTAACACAAGTTTTGTCACTGTGTAACCATGGTTACTTCAAATTGTGTAATCATGGTACAGCTGAAGTAACACAAGTTTTGTCACTGTGTAACCATGGTTACTTCAAATTGTGTAATTATGGTACAGCTGAAGTAACACAAGTTTTGTCACTGTGTAACCATGGTTACTTCAAATTGTGTAATCATGGTACAGCTGAAGTAACACAAATTTGTCACTTAGTGTAACCCTGATTATGTCATCTTATATAACTATTGTAACACCTATGTTACTCTATTTTTGTCTAAGTTTGCAGCTCTGTTTGGACATTTCATCTCCTTTTACCATTGATTTGTCATGTAATGCTTGTATTATCACTTAGTATTACCATGGTTATATAACAAATTTTGTCCCTTATTATTTCCCTGATGTCATTTTGTGTAACCGAGGTTCATCTCATGTAACGCTAGATTTGTCACTGTGTGTGTGACCCTGGTTAGGTCATCACCTGTTAAACATTTTGTCATTTTTTATTACCCTTACTATGTTATCTTGTGTCACCATGGTTCATCTCGTGTAACTCTAGATTTGTCACTGTGTGTAACCCTGGTTATGTCATCACCTGTTAAACATTTTGTCATTTTTTATTCCTCTAACTATGTTATCTTGTGTCACCATGGTTCATCTCATGTTACTCTAGATTTGTCACTGTGTGTAACCCTGGTTATGTTATCACCTGTTAAACATTTTGTCACTTTTTATTCCCCTAAATATGTTATCTTGTGTCACCATGGTTCATCTTATGTAACTCTAGTTTTGTCACAGTGTGTAACCCTGGTTATGTTATCACCTGTTAAATATTTTGTCACTTTTTATTCCTCTAACTATGTTATCTTGTGTCACCATGGTTCATCTCATGTAACTCTAGTATTGTCACTGTGTGTGACCCTGGTTATGTCATCACCTGTTAAACATTTTGTCACTTTTTATTCCCCTAAGTATGTTATCTTGTGTCACCATGGTTCATCTCATGTAACTCTAGATTTGTCACTGTGTGTGACCCTGGTTATGTCATCACCTGTTAAACATTTTGTCATTTTTTATTCCTCTAACTATGTTATCTTGTGTCACCATGGTTCATCTCATGTAACTCTAGTATTGTCACTGTGTGTGACCCTGGTAATGTCGTCACCTGTTAAACATTTTGTCTCTTTTTATTCCCCTAAGTATGTTATCTCGTGTCACCATGGTTCATCTCATGTAACTCTAGTTCTGTCACTGTGTGACCCTGGTAATGTCGTCACCTGTTAAACATTTTGTCATTTTTTATTCCCCTAAGTATGTTATCTTGTGTCACCATGGTTCATCTCATGTAACTCTAGATTTGTCACTGTGTGTGACCCTGGTTATGTCATCACCTGTTAAACATTTTGTCATTTTTTATTCCTCTAACTATGTTATCTTGTGTAACCATGGTTCATCTCATGTAACTCTAGATTTGTCACTGTGTGTGACCCTGGTTATGTCATCACCTGTTAAACATTTTGTCACTTTTTATTCCTCTAACTATGTTATCTTGTGTAACCATGGTTCATCTCATGTAACTCTAGATTTGTCACTGTGTGTGACCCTGGTTATGTCATCACCTGTTAAACATTTTGTCACTTTTTATTCCTCTAACTATGTTATCTTGTGTAACCATGGTTCATCTCATGTAACTCTAGATTTGTCACTGTGTGTGACCCTGGTTATGTCATCACCTGTTAAACATTTTGTCACTTTTTATTCCTCTAACTATGTTATCTTGTGTAACCATGGTTCATCTCATGTAACTCTAGATTTGTCACTGTGTGTGACCCTGGTTATGTCATCACCTGTTAAACATTTTGTCACTTTTTATTCCTCTAACTATGTTATCTTGTGTAACCATGGTTCATCTCATGTAACTCTAGATTTGTCACTGTGTGTGACCCTGGTTATGTCATCACCTGTTAAACATTTTGTCATTTTTTATTCCTCTAACTATGTTATCTTGTGTAACCATGGTTCATCTCATGTAACTCTAGATTTGTCACTGTGTGTGACCCTGGTTATGTCATCACCTGTTAAACATTTTGTCACTTTTTATTCCTCTAACTATGTTATCTTGTGTAACCATGGTTCATCTCATGTAACTCAAGTATTGTCACTGTGTGTGACCCTGGTTATGTCATCACCTGTTAAACATTTTGTCACTTTTTATTCCCCTAACTATGTTATCTTGTGTCACCATGGTTCATCTCATGTAACTCTAGATTTGTCACTATGTGTGTGACCCTGGTTATGTAATCACCTGTTAAACATTTTGTCACTTTTTATTCCTCTAACTATGTTATCTTGTGTAACCATGGTTCATCTCATGTAACTCTAGTATTGTCACTGTGTGTGACCCTGGTTATGTCATCACCTGTTAAACATTTTGTCACTTTTTATTCCTCTAACTATGTTATCTTGTGTAACCATGGTTCATCTCATGTAACTCAAGTATTGTCACTGTGTGTGACCCTGGTTATGTCATCACCTGTTAAACATTTTGTCACTTTTTATTACCCTAACTATGTTATCTTGTGTAACCATGGTTCATCTCATGTAACTCTAGTATTGTCACTGTGTGTGACCCTGGTTATGTCATCACCTGTTAAACATTTTGTCACTTTTTATTCCTCTAACTATGTTATCTTGTGTAACCATGGTTCATCTCATGTAACTCAAGTATTGTCACTGTGTGTGACCCTGGTTATGTCATCACCTGTTAAACATTTTGTCACTTTTTATTACTCTAACTATGTTATCTTGTGTCACCATGGTTCATCTCATGTAACTCTAGATTTGTCACTATGTGTGTGACCCTGGTTATGTAATCACCTGTTAAACATTTTGTCACTTTTTATTCCTCTAACTATGTTATCTTGTGTCACCATGGTTCATCTCATGTAACTCTAGATTTGTCACTATGTGTGTGACCCTGGTTATGTTATCACCTGTTAAACATTTTGTCACTTTTTATTCCTCTAACTATGTTATCTTGTGTAACCATGGTTCATCTCATGTAACTCTAGATTTGTCACTGTGTGTGACCCTGGTTATGTCATCACCTGTTAAACATTTTGTCACTTTTTATTCCCCTAACTATGTTATCTTGTGTAACCATGGTTCATCTCATGTAACTCTAGATTTGTCACTGTGTGTGACCCTGGTTATGTCATCACCTGTTAAACATTTTGTCACTTTTTATTCCTCTAACTATGTTATCTTGTGTAACCATGGTTCATCTCATGTAACTCTAGTATTGTCACTGTGTGTGACCCTGGTTATGTCATCACCTGTTAAACATTTTGTCATTTTTTATTCCTCTAACTATGTTATCTTGTGTAACCATGTTTCATCTCATGTAACTCTAGATTTGTCACTGTGTGTGACCCTGGTTATGTCATCACCTGTTAAACATTTTGTCATTTTTTATTCCTCTAACTATGTTATCTTGTGTAACCATGGTTCATCTCATGTAACTCTAGATTTGTCACTGTGTGTGACCCTGGTTATGTCATCACCTGTTAAACATTTTGTCACTTTTTATTCCTCTAACTATGTTATCTTGTGTAACCATGGTTCATCTTATGTAACTCTAGTTTTGTCACAGTGTGTAACCCTGGTTATGTAATCACCTGTTAAACAATTTGTCACTTTTTATTCCTCTAACTATGTTATCTTGTGTAACCATGGTTCATCTCATGTAACTCTAGATTTGTCACTGTGTGTGACCCTGGTTATGTCATCACCTGTTAAACATTTTGTCACTTTTTATTCCTCTAACTATGTTATCTTGTGTAACCATGGTTCATCTCATGTAACTCTAGTATTGTCACTGTGTGTGACCCTGGTTATGTCATCACCTGTTAAACAATTTGTCACTTTTTATTCCTCTAACTATGTTATCTTGTGTAACCATGGTTCATCTCATGTAACTCTAGATTTGTCACTGTGTGTGACCCTGGTTATGTCATCACCTGTTAAACATTTTGTCACTTTTTATTCCTCTAACTATGTTATCTTGTGTAACCATGGTTCATCTCATGTAACTCTAGTATTGTCACTGTGTGTGACCCTGGTTATGTCATCACCTGTTAAACATTTTGTCACTTTTTATTCCTCTAACTATGTTATCTTGTGTAACCATGGTTCATCTCATGTAACTCAAGTATTGTCACTGTGTGTGACCCTGGTTATGTCATCACCTGTTAAACATTTTGTCACTTTTTATTCCCCTAACTATGTTATCTTGTGTAACCATGGTTCATCTCATGTAACTCTAGATTTGTCACTGTGTGTGACCCTGGTTATGTCATCACCTGTTAAACATTTTGTCACTTTTTATTCCTCTAACTATGTTATCTTGTGTAACCATGGTTCATCTCATGTAACTCTAGTATTGTCACTGTGTGTGACCCTGGTTATGTCATCACCTGTTAAACATTTTGTCATTTTTTATTCCTCTAACTATGTTATCTTGTGTAACCATGTTTCATCTCATGTAACTCTAGATTTGTCACTGTGTGTGACCCTGGTTATGTCATCACCTGTTAAACATTTTGTCATTTTTTATTCCTCTAACTATGTTATCTTGTGTAACCATGGTTCATCTCATGTAACTCTAGATTTGTCACTGTGTGTGACCCTGGTTATGTCATCACCTGTTAAACATTTTGTCACTTTTTATTCCTCTAACTATGTTATCTTGTGTAACCATGGTTCATCTCATGTAACTCAAGTATTGTCACTGTGTGTGACCCTGGTTATGTCATCACCTGTTAAACATTTTGTCACTTTTTATTCCTCTAACTATGTTATCTTGTGTCACCATGGTTCATCTTATGTAACTCTAGTATTGTCACTGTGTGTAACCCTGGTTATGTCATCACCTGTTAAACATTTTGTCACTTTTTATTCCTCTAACTATGTTATCTTGTGTCACCATGGTTCATCTTATGTAACTCTAGTATTGTCACTGTGTGTAACCCTGGTTATGTCATCACCTGTTAAACATTTTGTCACTTTTTATTCCTCTAACTATGTTATCTTGTGTAACCATGGTTCATCTCATGTAACTCTAGATTTGTCACTGTGTGTGACCCTGGTTATGTCATCACCTGTTAAACATTTTGTCACTTTTTATTCCTCTAACTATGTTATCTTGTGTAACCATGGTTCATCTCATGTAACTCTAGATTTGTCACTGTGTGTGACCCTGGTTATGTCATCACCTGTTAAACATTTTGTCACTTTTTATTCCTCTAACTATGTTATCTTGTGTAACCATGGTTCATCTCATGTAACTCTAGATTTGTCACTGTGTGTGACCCTGGTTATGTCATCACCTGTTAAACATTTTGTCACTTTTTATTCCTCTAACTATGTTATCTTGTGTTACCATGGTTCATCTCATGTAACTCTAGTATTGTCACTGTGTGTGACCCTGGTTATGTCATCACCTGTTAAACAATTTGTCACTTTTTATTCCCTTAACTATGTTATCTTGTGTTACCATGGTTCATCTCATGTAACTCTAGTATTGTCACTGTGTGTGACCCTGGCTATGTCATCATCTGTTAAACATTTTGTCACTTTTTATTCCCCTAACTATGTTATCTTGTGTCACCATGGTTCATCTCATGTAACTCTAGATTTGTCACTGTTTGTGACCCTGGTTATGTCATCACCTGTTAAACATTTTGTCACTTTTTATTCCCCTAACTATGTTATCTTGTCTCACCATGGTTCATCTCATGTAACTCTAGATTTGTCACTGTGTGTGACCCTGGTTATGTCATCACATGTTAAACATTTTGTCACTTTTTATTCCCCTAACTATGTTATCTTGTGTCACCATGGTTCATTTTATGTAACTCTAGTTTTGTCACAGTGTGTAACCCTGGTTATGTTATCACCTGTTAAACATTTTGTCACTTTTTATTCCCCTAACTATGTTATCTTGTGTCACCATGGTTCATCTTATGTAACTCTAGTTTTGTCACAGTGTGTAACCCTGGTTATGTTATCACCTGTTAAACATTTTGTCACTTTTTATTCCTCTAACTATGTTATCTTGTGTCACCATGGTTCATCTCATGTAACTCTAGTATTGTCACTGTGTGTGACCCTGGCTATGTCATCATCTGTTAAACATTTTGTCACTTTTTATTCCTCTAACTATGTTATCATGTGTCACCATGGTTCCTCTCATGTAACTCTAGATTTGTCACTGTGTGTGTGACCCTGGTTATGTCATCACCTGTTAAACATTTTGTCACTTTTTATTACTTAACTATGTTATCTTGTGTCACCATGGTTCATCTCATGTAACTCTAGATTTGTCATTGTGTGTGACCCTGGTTATGTCATCACCTGTTAAACATTTTGTCACTTTTTATTCCCCTAACTATGTTATCTTGTGTCACCATGGTTCATCTCATGTAATTCTAGTATTGTCACTGTGTGTGACCCTGGTTATGTCATCACCTGTTAAACAATTTGTCACTTTTTATTCCCTTAACTATGTTATCTTGTGTTACCATGGTTCATCTCATGTAACTCTAGTATTGTCACTGTGTGTCCCTGGCTATGTCATCACCTGTTAAACATTTTGTCACTTTTTATTCCTCTAACTATGTAATCTTGTGTTACCATGGTTCATCTCATGTAACTCTAGTATTGTCACTGTGTGTGTCCCTGGTTATGTCATCACCTGTTAAACATTTTGTCACTTTTTATTCCTCTAAGTATGTTATCTTGTGTCACCATGGATGGTTCATCTCATGTAACTCTAGTATTGTCACTGTGTGTGACCCTGGCTATGTCATCATCTGTTAAACATTTTGTCACTTTTTATTCCCCTAAGTATGTTATCTTGTGTCACCATGGTTCATCTCATGTAACTCTAGATTTGTCACTGTGTGTGACCCTGGTTATGTCATCACCTGTAAAACATTTTGTCACTTTTTATTCCCCTAACTATGTTATCTTGTGTCACCATGGTTCATCTCATGTAACTCTAGATTTGTCACTGTGTGTGACCCTGGTTATGTCATCACCTGTTAAACATTTTGTCACTTTTTATTCCCCTAACTATGTTATCTTGTGTCACCATGGTTCATCTCATGTAACTCTAGATTTGTCACTGTGTGTGACCCTGGATATGTCATCACCTGTTAAACATTTTGTCACTTTTTATTCCCCTAACTATGTTATCTTGTTTCACCATGGTTCATCTCATGTAAATCTAGTTTTGTCACTGTTGTGTCCCTGGTTATGTCATCACCTGTTAAACATTTTGTCACTTTTTATTCCCCTAACTATGTTATCTTGTGTCACCATGGTTTATCTCATGTAACTCTAGATTTGTCACTGTGTGTGACCCTGGTTATGTCATCACCTGTTAAACATTTTGTCACTTTTTATTACTCTAACTATGTTATCTTGTGTACCCATGGTTCATCTCATGTAACTCTAGATTTGTCACTGTGTGTGACCCTGGCTATGTCATCACCTGTTAAACATTTTGTCACTTTTTATTCCCCTAAATATGTTATCTTGTGTCACCATGGTTCATCTCATGTTACTCTAGATTTGTCACTGTGTGTAACCCTGGTTATGTTATCACCTGTTAAACATTTTGTCACTTTTTATTCCCCTAAATATGTTATCTTGTGTCACCATGGTTCATCTTATGTAACTCTAGTTTTGTCACAGTGTGTAACCCTGGTTATGTTATCACCTGTTAAATATTTTGTCACTTTTTATTCCTCTAACTATGTTATCTTGTGTCACCATGGTTCATCTCATGTAACTCTAGTATTGTCACTGTGTGTGACCCTGGTTATGTCATCACCTGTTAAACATTTTGTCACTTTTTATTCCCCTAAGTATGTTATCTTGTGTCACCATGGTTCATCTCATGTAACTCTAGTATTGTCACTGTGTGTGACCCTGGTTATGTCATCACCTGTTAAACATTTTGTCACTTTTTATTCCCCTAAGTATGTTATCTTGTGTCACCATGGTTCATCTCATGTAACTCTAGTATTGTCACTGTGTGTGACCCTGGTTATGTCATCACCTGTTAAACATTTTGTCTCTTTTTATTCCCCTAAGTATGTTATCTCGTGTCACCATGGTTCATCTCATGTAACTCTAGTTCTGTCACTGTGTGACCCTGGTAATGTCGTCACCTGTTAAACATTTTGTCATTTTTTATTCCCCTAAGTATGTTATCTTGTGTCACCATGGTTCATCTCATGTAACTCTAGATTTGTCACTGTGTGTGACCCTGGTTATGTCATCACCTGTTAAACATTTTGTCACTTTTTATTCCTCTAACTATGTTATCTTGTGTAACCATTGTTCATCTCATGTAACTCTAGATTTGTCACTGTGTGTGACCCTGGTTATGTCATCACCTGTTAAACATTTTGTCACTTTTTATTCCCCTTACTATGTTATCTTGTGTAACCATGGTTCATCTCATGTAACTCTAGTTCTGTCACTGTGTGACCCTGGTAATGTCGTCACCTGTTAAACATTTTGTCATTTTTTATTCCCCTAAGTATGTTATCTTGTGTCACCATGGTTCATCTCATGTAACTCTAGTTCTGTCACTGTGTGACCCTGGTAATGTCGTCACCTGTTAAACATTTTGTCATTTTTTATTCCCCTAAGTATGTTATCTTGTGTCACCATGGTTCATCTCATGTAACTCTAGATTTGTCACTGTGTGTGACCCTGGTTATGTCATCACCTGTTAAACATTTTGTCACTTTTTATTCCCCTAACTATGTAATCTTGTGTCACCATGGTTCATCTCATGTAACTCTAGATTTGTCACTGTGTGTGACATTGGTTATGTCATCACCTGTTAAACATTTTGTCACTTTTTATTCCCCTTACTATGTAATATTGTGTCACCATGGTTCATCTCATGTAACTCTAGATTTTTCACTGTGTGTGACCCTGGTTATGTCATCACCTGTAAAACATTTTGTCACTTTTTATTCCCCTAAGTATGTTATCTTGTGTCACCATGGTTCATCTCATGTAACTCTAGATTTGTCACTGTGTGTGACCCTGGTTATGTCATCACCTGTTAAACATTTTGTCACTTTTTATTCCCCTAACTACGTAATCTTGTGTCACCATGGTTCATCTCATGTAACTCTAGATTTGTCACTGTGTGTGACCCTGGTTATGTCATCACCTGTTAAACATTTTGTCATTTTTTATTCCCCTAAGTATGTTATCTTGTTTCACCATGGTTCATCTCATGTAACTCTAGATTTGTCACTGCTGTGACCCTGGTTATGTCATCACCTGATAAAAAATTTTGTCACTTTTTATTCCCCTAAGTATGTTATCTCGTGTCACCATGGTTTATCTCATGTAACTCTAGTATTGTCACTGTGTGTGTGACCCTGGTTATGTCATCACCTGTTAAACATTTTGTCACTTTTTATTCCTCTAAGTATGTTATCTCGTGTCACCATGGTTTATCTCATGTAACTCTAGTATTGTCACTGTGTGTGACCCTGGTTATGTCATCACCTGTTAAACATTTTGTCACTTTTTATTCCCCTAAGTATGTTATCTTGTGTCACCATGGTTCATCTCATGTAACTCTAGATTTGTCACTGTGTGTGTGACCCTGGTTATGTCATCACCTGTTAAACATTTTGTCCTTTTTTATTCCCCTTACTATGTTATCTCGTGTCACCATGGTTCATCTCATGTAACTCTAGATTTGTCACTGTGTGTGACCCTGGTTATGTCATCACCTGTTTAACATTTTGTCATTTTTTATTCCCCTAACTATGTTATCTTGTGTCACCATGGTTCATCTCATGTAACTCTAGATTTGTCACTGTGTGTGTGACCCTGGTTATGTCATCACCTGTTAAACATTTTGTCACTTTTTATTCCCCTAACTATGTTATCTTGTGTCACCATGGTTCATCTCATGTAACTCTAGATTTGTCACTGTGTGTGACCCTGGTTATGTTATCACCTGTTAAACATTTTGTCACTTTTTATTCCCCAAAGTTTGTTATCTTGTGTCACCATGGTTCATCTTATGTAACTCTAGATTTGTCATTGTGTGTGACCCTGGTTATGTCATCACCTGTTAAACATTTTGTCACTTTTTATTCCCCTAACTATGTTATCTTGTGTCACCATGGTTCATCTCATGTAACTCTAGATTTGTCACTGTGTGTGACCCTGGTTATGTAATTTTGTGTAACCATGGTTTATCTCATGTACTGTAGTTTTACCACTGTCTTTGACCCTGGTTATGTCATCACCAGTTACACATTTTGTAACTTTGTAATCCCTGATTATGTAATTTTGTGTAACCATGGTTTATCTCATGTACTGTAGTTTTACCACTGTCTTTGACCCTGGTTATGTCATCTCCAGTTACACATTTTGTAACTTTGTAATCCCTGATTATGTAATTTTGTGTAACCATGGTTTATCTCATGTACTGTAGTTTTACCACTGTCTTTGACCCTGGTTATGTCATCTCCAGTTACACATTTTGTAACTTTGTAATCCCTGATTATGTAATTTTGTGTAACCATGGTTTATCTCATGTACTGTAGTTTTACCCCTGTCTTTGACCCTGGTTATATCATCTCCAGTTACACATTTTGTAACTTTGTAATCCCTGATTATGTAATTTTGTGTAACCATGGTTTATCTCATGTACTGTAGTTTTACCCCTGTCTTTGACCCTGGTTATGTCATCTCCAGTTACACATTTTGTAACTTTGTAATCCCTGATTATGTAATTTTGTGTAACCATGGTTTATCTCATGTACTGTAGTTTTACCCCTGTCTTTGACCCTGGTTATGTCATCTCCAGTTACACATTTTGTAACTTTGTAATCCCTGATTATGTAATTTTGTGTAACCATGGTTTATCTCATGTACTGTAGTTTTACCACTGTCTTTGACCCTGGTTATGTCATCTACAGTTACACATTTTGTAACTTTGTAATTCCTGATTATGTTATTTTGTGTAACCATGGTTTATCTCATGTACTGTAGTTTTACCACTGTCTTTGACCCTGGTTATGTCATCTCCAGTTACACATTTTGTAACTTTGTAATCCCTGATTATGTAATTTTGTGTAACCATGGTTTATCTCATGTACTGTAGTTTTACCACTGTCTTTGACCCTGGTTATGTCATCTCCAGTTACACATTTTGTAACTTTGTAATCCCTGATTATGTAATTTTGTGTAACCATGGTTTATCTCATGTACTGTAGTTTTACCACTGTCTTTGAACCTGGTTATGTCATCTCCAGTTACACATTTTGTAACTTTGTAATCCCTGACTATGTTATTTTGTGTAACCATGGTTTATCTCATGTACTATAGTTTTACCATTGTCTTTGACCCTGGTTATGTCATTTCCAGTTACATATTTTGTAACTTTTTCTATCCTTGACTATGTTATTTTGTGTAACCATGGTTCATCTCATGTTACTGAGACAAAATGTGAAAGTTTATGTTAAAGTAATGTATTTTCTATTCAATCAAAATCTTATCAGGCAAGACATTTTAATCCATGGAACTTTTGTTTCCTATGAATCAATTTCTAGAGAAATTGGATTGGATTAATGGTGATAAGATACTTTCACTTATCATGCTTATATCTGGGCTGTCAGTTCTGAGATGGTAGAAGAAACTGGAGTGTCTAGAAAAAAAAAGTCAACCTTCTTATGGCAAACTAACAAACTTTCACATCAAAATTTTCCTAAGCACGATTTTAATCTAGGTGGTTAGAGGCACTGTGATCTATCGGCATGCACTTTAGAAATTTTAGAGAGAAATATGTTTTGTGGGATGGATATTATATTAGGATGTACATCCTGAAATTGGAGATTGTCATTTTTTTAATCCCTGCTAATGGTCAGTAAACAGTTGAATCACTGTTATTGCACTTGCATGGGAGACTGTTACAATATCTGCAACAGTGCATGCATCAGATAATTATTATGGTCTCTGCACTTTTATTGTGTCGCCTGACTAGGTGACAATATAGGGACTACTTTCATCGTCGGCGTCGGTGTCTGCGGCGTCCGGATTTCCTTGTCCGGAGCATAACATTTGTGTTGTACGTTCAAATGCCTCCAAACTTGGTGTGCATGTTTCTGGCAATGACTCGAAGTGCAGTGCACAAGAACTGCAACTCTATCTTTTTCAGTTTTTTAAGTTATTTCCCTTTGATTGATTTTTATAGAGCATTTCTTGTCCGGAGCATAACTTTGGTCTAGTATGTTCAAATGACTCCAAACTTGGTGTACATGTTTCTGGCAATGACTCGAAGTGCAGTGCACAAGAACCACAACTCTATCTTGTTCCGTTTTTGAATTATTTCCCTTTGATTGATTTTTATGCAGTGTCAGGCGACACATCTGTTTCATAGAAACATATCTAGTATTCCTAATTTCTGGATCTGATTCCTCACTTATTATTTCAGCCGTAGTTGATTTGATTTCTGTGTTTGTAATTTTAGAGTCTGATTTCAGACATACATGTATTATTTTACCCCAATAGTTTCCTGACCTATTCCATTTTTGGCATAGTTATAGTTGGTATGGTTTCCATGTTTTTATTTTTAGTCTGATTTCAGATATACATGTTTTATTTAACTCCCAGTAGTTTCCTGACCTATTACATAGTCCATATAGTTTCTATGTTTGTATTTTTGGTCTGATTTCAGACCTATTATTTCAGCATTATTAGTTTCTGCATTTGTATTTTCAAGATCTGATTTCAGACCTTTCTTTTCAGCATACTTGCAATGGTAACTATGTTTGTGTTTTTGAGATCTGATTTCAGACATATTATTTCTGCCCTAGCAGTTTTTATAGGCCCATCAAAGACAGGATGTATAATGGTATGGCATTGTCCATCCATCCATCCAGGTTGTGGGTTGAACTAGTCCAAACATTTTACACTGAATGTTTTTAAATTTGGCATGTGTGATTGGGATTAAATGAAGATGTGCATATCTTAAAATGAAGTTTTACAAGAGTTATGACCCTTTGAGTGCCAAAAAATACACAAAGTAGAAAATACAAAAACTTTTCTTTCTTTTTTTTTTTCATTTAATTCCTTTCAAACTTGCTATGGTTTTACAAGAAGCAATAACATATAGAACAGGTTTTTATTCAATATTTTAAATTGTCATAAATTTGTAGTTCTTTCCAGTTTCTCGTATCTTTTGTTAATTTTCTTGTGGGTGCAACTTGTCCCACAGTTTGTGCAGGCAGGCTTTCTTGCTGGTCTTCTGATAGCTCTTTGACAGCTCTTGTTCTAGTTGTATGTCATTTACTCAAATATATGATCATGACTGTCACCAATAATTGACATTTCCAATAGCATTTTACCTCCTCCTATTATTCTTGCTTACCCTAAAGATATTGACAGGCATATTTTGCCTCGCTCGGCGGTGCTCTAGTTACCTTCATATTTTCAGATTCTGATTAACAGGCTTATAATTTCATCCCCAATACTTTCTATGTTATTTTCTGAGGATCTGATTTCAGACCTATTATTTTAATTATACATAATCATAATTTCTTTGTTTTTTTTTTTTTTTATTTTCAGGATCTGACTTTGGACCTATCATTGGAGCTGTAGTTGGCTGTGTGGTATTGATTATTGTGGCTGTTTTAGTAGCATGTATATTGTATAGAAAGAAGAAAGCAGGTATAGTAAATCAGTATTAAAGTTTAATGAAACAGTGTTAGAAAAATCTTAAAATCGGTAAATCTGCTGTTTAATTTTATGTGTCAGAACAAGAAGTAAAGAATCTCCTATGTGTTCAGTTTATTTCCGAAGGCCAACTTGGACACAGTTTAATTGAAGTTAAATATATAATCATAACAGTGCAAGGTTCACTGATTTGGTAATAAATGATTAACTCTAATTAGCTTTGTGAAACTGGGTGCAGTAAAAAAGAAATTTGCTAAGAATTTTATTTTCCTACTTGCCTGAAAAATATACTGGTCTAAGATATTTAGGTGATCCTGGTAGTTATTTCATGATAATCGAGTCGAACCGAATAATCGTCGCTGACTGTACAATGTCACCTACAATCGATTCTAATTTGGAAGAATTGATGTAGTTGCCGCTAATTCATTCCTTGGGGTGAAATGATGCAAAGATTATACTTTGGGGCAAAATGATGCAAAGGGAGCTAACTCTTTGCACAGAAATGGCGGAAAGTGCTGTTATAGACAAAAAACAGCCTTTATAGCTACCCTCGGAAAACAAAATCAAGCTTGTTGTTTTTAAACTTTATTACTTAATTTATGTGAAATGCAACAAGGTACATAGCAAAACAGATTTTTTACTTACAAAGCCAATGTCTCAAAGTTTCCGATTATTTTCTGATTCATAATTGATTTTTTTTTTTTTTTGCTAAGTCCGATTCAAATTATTGATTTTTAAAATTGGTCCGATTTTACAACACTAGATCCTGGTACGGGTTCAAGTTGAAATTTAGAGGCAAAGGCTATTGAGAAAAATTCAAAATTATAGGGTAATTTATAAATCAGATCATTCAAAGTTTTCTCTGATTAAAAAAACTTGGCTTTTGTTGACCTGTTACCATAGTAACTAGTGACATTGACAAATAATATATTTCTTGTAGGTCATCTATTTTTTTTTTACATGTTTAAGTCTGCTTTAAATTTTCTAGGTGTGGAAAAACTGAAGCAAAAATATTTCACCATTTGGTGTATGTCCTCAAATTATTTATTTCTTAATGATAGAAAAAAGTGAAAAAGTTTCAATTATTTTTTCACCAAAACTCACCTGTTAAGGTCTTACAAATCCTCATCACAATTAGCATCTCTCTATGCCCAAATTAACTCCCTTTCAAATCTTAGAAAAACTAATAAAGAATTAATGCCACACAATGGTTGTTTATATGATTAGTAGGTAATCTCCCTTGTGTTTTCAGGATCAGACCTATCATTTCAGCCATGGTATAGTTTCTATGTTAGTTTACAATTTTCTTCACTATCTATTAATTTATTAATTTTTATTTAAAGGAGTTCTGCTGTAGGCCTGAAATTTGGATCTACTCCTTTTCTCTCACTCTTTCTGTAAGATTAATTTTCAGATTATTGAGAAATTATATATGCTGGCATCTTGACTTGTTTTTTTTTTTTAAATTGAATGAATTACTAGTCATATTGATTTTGATGCATGTTAATTTCTGATTATTTGAACCTATATGTTAATCATTTTTTAATGAATGAACAGTCAGACCATGACAACATGTTATTCACTATTCATAATACATGTATGATTTAAAGTAGGTTATTAGTTTGCATCTTGTTTTATAGTTTTTACACTGTAAGCTTCTAAGGCTAACCTGGTCACTGGGATATTGTAGGCCTTACAAAAAAAAACTGGATTGGAACTGACTAGAGTTTTTTTTTCACCAATCACATCCTCCCACCACCACCATCCCTCCCCTCCCCCCCCCCCCCCCCCCCCCCCAAACCACCTAGTATGAATTATGTTTAGAATGTATATTTTTTATTGGAAAATGTCAATTCACGAGATTATCTTTCTGCATAATACATAATGGGATATGTTATACAGGGAATGCTAGTGAAGCCCATTAAAATATATATGACAAAAGCATGGAAATGTTAGTGTTTTCAGTTTGTTTATGTTGTTGTTATGGAAACATAATAATTTTAATGTATTGTAAGAGCAATTTTAGCTTTCTTAGTTTATTATACCAGCATTTCATTTGTGTATATTATCTTGGAATTCAAAAGAAAATAAATATTTATTTGGTTCAAGTAGACTATATGCTAGTTCTTTAAGGGAAAGTGTTAAATAGTTTTCTTATTTAACAATTAATAAATGTACCTCCAATAAAAAAGAGTTTTACAGTGTACTGGCAAGCCTTTCTTGACAGCATGACTGGCCCTATCTACGATTGGATCTTATTGAGTTATTGGTTCAAGAGTTTTTTACTGATATCAAGTCAGTTGTTATATATAAATTAGTTCAGGGGTGTCGGGAAACATTGATCCTCCAACCTTCAGCAATTGAACTGTCAAAAATTTACACTTTTGTAAAAAACAGTACAATTCCCAGATTTGTATATCTGGGCATAACAAATGTGAGTGAATTCATGTTTCTGTTTGGACTTTGTTGCAATATAATTAAAATCTGGACTACTATTTAACTATTTAGTAAGATAATCGACATTAAACACTGAAATGAAATCGGAAAACCGGTTTATAACTCGAAGATCAAGAGAAGATGACGTATTAATGTTTTTTTCTGTATTCGTAATATTCATTATGGATTAGAATAATTATTAACATTTTCATGCAGTAAAGAAAATCCAACAGTGTTGTAGAAACCAAAGTCAAAGGATCTGCCTACATAGGATTTGAACCCAGCCAGTGAGAAGCAGTGTGATTCATAAACATGTGCTTTAAGACCACTTTTTCCCACCTTTGTTTATGGTTTCACTTATAAGGTCAAACTCTCTACTTGACAACCAGCTATATTTAAAAGTAGTTTAGGAAATCGAATATCAGTTGTCATTCAGTGAAAAATTAAGTATTTCTTTTACTCACATTCATAACTCTCTCATAAATGTGTCAACATTGACATCAACTTGTGTTTAAATTTTTCATTAAGGAATATTAAATTTTGTATGGAATTTTTTGACATGAATATATTTGCAAATAAACATATAATTACTCCTGTATATTAAATTTGTATGATTAAGATTTCTTGGTTTTTAATTAGAAATTGTAGCAATTTATTTTTATTTTTTTGCCCAAACTATCATTATGCATGTAAAGAAGAGCATGTACAAACGGTCATATTGCATTTAGAATTTTATCTGAAATTTTTTTGACTTGCTGAATGAGAACATTTAAACATTAGCTTAGTTTGAACATTTGTTTATATACCAGTGTGTATATATATATATATATATATATATATATATATATATATATATATATATATATATTATGAATTAATTCATGCAAGTATTATAATTAGTTTGAGTATCATCAACATTTTTGGTAAAAACGCCAAAATTGAAAGTCTGTTCTTTAGAAATGTAAGCTTTCTTGTTAAAAGTTACAACATATTAATGAGAGAATCAAACCATGATTGATCATTTAATTACAATGTCACATTTCATACCATGTCAGTTTTTAACATGTGCAAGTGATTATTATTATTATTGAAGAAGAAGATATGCAATAAAAACCAAAACAAATTGAATCCAATGACGGTGTTACTTGCCTTAATAAAGATTCTTCCACTTATATTGAGGTAGTCAGTACTGGAAAGAAAACCAGAGTGCCCGGACAAAACAATTGATCTTTGACAAATGAACTGACAAACTTTCTACCATTAGGATAAGCCCGAGTGGGATTTAAACTAATGTGGTGAGAAACCCTGAAATTTGTTAATGAGCGTGTTAGAACACTCTGTCAAAGATGCCAACATTAAAGATTCTAAGAACATTAAGTCATGGACAGACTAACATGGTCTGTCACTTTGTATTGTGTATTGTTTCTTGAATTTTATCAGTATACCAAGTATTTCATTTTTTCATCAAAGAGTAAAAGTGATTTTGATGCAATAGTTTTTATCTTATATTCATTTCATCCTCATTACATTACCATTCTCATTACTGCAGTTTACGTACTCAACAACTTCTTTGAACATCTGTACTGAATGAATTTAAATTGTGAATTTCAAAAAAAAGATCTTAGTCAAGTTAAATTGAAGTAACTGAATGATTTCTTTACCTGTCAGTAAAACTATGCATAATCTGAAAATGACATTGAACAAGAAAACAATTTACAATCTTTTTTGTTGTATGCTTCATTTTATACTGTATACTTTTCTTTTGACAGATCAAAAAAGACAAAAGATATCTCATTAATTCTTTTCCTCTTTATTTTCAGAAAAAAGTAATTATCATGCTGCTGCGACAGGAGAACAAGTCTAGAGCTATATTGTACATACTGTACCGGATACCTAATAACACTTACGTACTGATCAAGAGTAACACTATATATACAGAGTTCTTTGATTGATTGATTGATTTAGTGGGGTTTTACGTCCCAGTCAAGAATATTTTCACTTTTCACTTATATCGAGACGTATACAGAGTTCTTTATAACTGCTGTTATAGTCTTAAAAAGATATTGGAATTTTTTAAAATTATGTTATTAGTCATTTCACTGGAAGAATATTTTGAATTCTAAAACAAAATGAATATTATTTTTAGTTCTAAAGCAAATATATTTCAAATTTGAAAAAAGTGAGAAGAAATGTTTAATAAGAATATTTTAAACTCAAAAGTGAGAAGTATAATTTGAATTCTAATGCAAATGAAATTTTGAATTCAAAATAAGAACAAAATTAGAATGTAATGCAAGAAAAATATTTTGAATTCTAAAACAAGAGAATTAGAGGAAACGAAGTCCTGGTGAAAATTCTGGGAACAAATTATATATATAGTGTGTGTGTTTGTGTGTTCTGAAAGATAGAAAGTATTTGCTGTATGCAGTGTTTTAGATTGATATCTGGTTGGTACTTTCTTTTTAGGGTCATCACCCAAACACTTCAAAAATGACCAAATATTATTTTTGAATTTTGAAATTGAATTTTGGCTCAAACAGACTACAAACAATCTCCAACACTAAAGTTACAATAATTATGATCTGAAGTGGGCAAAGAGAAAATGTAGATGAAACCACAAGTCACAAGTATGTTTTGTATTTAAATGCTGCTTTTTTAAATTGTTAACATTTGTCTAAATTTTTTTATTTTTAATTTCGATGTTCTTTGGAACCTTGATATTAAAACTTTAGTATGAAAGAACGAGTTTTCAAAGTTCCAGTTATCAAAGTTTCATTGTATGATGAGGTTTGGATAATCCTGTTCATGAAACCTGTGGTACCCCAATACCGAGTACCATGTACTCAATGATGTGGTTCTTGATAATCCCGTTCATAAAACCTGTGGTACCCCAATACCGAGTACCCTTTGCTCGATGATTTGTTTCTGGATAATCCCATTCATAAAACCTGTGGTATCCTAATACTGAGTACCCTATACCATTTACCACTAAACAGAACCATTTTTTAATGTTCGTAAAAAAAAGGTAAAATCTCTGTAACTTGTTAGAACAGTAGTTCCCTTAAAATATTAGGAAAAAAAGTAATGCTGAATGATTTATGAATAAGTCCTGTAATATTTGCCCTTGACTTTTTGTATTTCTATTGCACCTGGGTTTGATAACTTTTTTCATGAAAATAGGTTATCAAATGTCATAGCTTATAGTATACACAAATTTTATTAGATGTCTATCATGAGTCTGAGGTTGATTGTACCAGGCCCCTGTTTCACAATTCATTCACTTAATTTAGTGTACACTGAACTCAAATTAGGGAATATTTTAATGTCAGTTTTTTAAAACCATACACAGTTATAATTGAATATCTAATGATGAATTTAAATTGTTTAGTGTAGGTTTATTGAACAAAACCAAACATTGTCTTAGAAAACTAAAAGTTTTCAAAATTTTGATGGAAAAAAATAAGATTTGAGTAGAGTGTACATGCATTTGATTGAATGATTGTGAAACGGGCCAGTTTTTAAACAGTATTTTGAGCTCACCTGGCAAAGCCAGGGTGAGTGTATGGCATAGTAAAACATACTTGTGTCTGTAAAATTCTACCCTAGGTTGATAAAAATTGAAAATATGACATGTTTGTCCAAAAACCAAGATGTCTGTCATTATTATAATGAGAAAAAACCTATAAATAGCCATTAAGGATTTTTTTATGCACCAGTTTTGTTGAAAATTAAAATATAGAAAATTGAATTCAGATATACTGGTTTTTTTCTGTTCAGTTCACTGTTTGCAGCATTAATATATAATAATTGAATAAGGCATTAGTTTAGCCTAAATCTGAAAATATTCTTCTCTGAACGTACCTGGCCAAATACATATTTATGTGTTTATGATAAATATTTTTGATATATCAGAAAAATCAAGATATTGCTTCTAAAATTTGTATATTTTTTACATATTTGAGTTAAAAGTTAATACAAATTGAAAGGTGTTCCAGATGAGCAATACAGGCCCTTTGTCGGCCTTTTGTTTTGTTATTTTGTTTTATGTATGTTTTATTTTATATTTTTATATTGCCAGCATTTTTTTATTTTCAAATCAAAACAGGAAGAATTCTATTTTTCCACAGCTAGCACTCACGCTTTAAATTGACATGTAGAATGTAGAAACATTAACATACACAGCCTGAGGGTTTCAATTCATAGGGAAAAAATTGTGGCTTTGTGAAAATAAATTGCATGGGAACAGTCTTGCTAAGGAAAGTTAAAAAATAAATTGCATGGTAACAGTGTTGCTAACGAAAATTTTCTATTTTTGTGTTTAAACGAAATAGAATGTAATTTCTTTAATAAATTAATTAATTGAATTATAAATTATTAAATAAATACACAAAAATTTATGGAAATTTTGAATTGCTTTGAATGATAATACTTGTAGTGTGAGCTTGGTTTATGCCCCAAAATGTTCCTTAAATCTATTTGCACTCAAGTCATATAAATTTATACATGTGCATGTATAAAGTTTTGTACAGGTACTATGAATTATTGTGTTAATAATTATTGTGTCCCAATATGTATAAGCAAATTATATATATAAATATATGCTTGTAACTTTATCTGTAATACATTATATAATGTTATCGTGTGAATATGAATATGTATGTAGTTTTATGCTGGTTTATAAACTGTAAATTTGGACCATAGATGTAAATACATAATATGAATTTATTGTATGAAGCTATGGATGTGTATGTAATTTCATGCTGGATTATACACCGTTATTTTGAGTCAAGAGAAGTAGTGCAGTATTTTCAGAAGGATTCCGTATCGTAACCTTTATGAGTTAAGAGTGCCTTTCAGCAGTTAAGTTCTAAATTGAAGTTGAATTGGATCTAATTCAGTTGACAAAGGTGGTTATCCTATGCTATTTTGACAGAATGAACAGAATTTTGGAAATGTTTAAGAACACAGTGTTCTATTATAATTTTTATGCCCCAATAGATTGGTCTTTAAATTAGAAGGATAACATTTTCAAGTTTTTAAAAATTTCTCCTAGAATTTTTTTTTTTAAATATTAGAACCTCAATAAAAAAATGGAATTTGAAATTTAAAATTTTATTTAATACACATTTGCCAGGGAAAGTCCAAATTTTGAGATTTAAATGATTTCCACAGTTACAGAATAATAAATGAGTTGGTTGTTAAACAAAAGATAAATATAAATAAAAAGGCGATTTTTTCCAATAATTTTTCTCCCACTTTTTTAAACTTCACTCAAAAAAGCGTAATAAATCTGAAATCTATAACATTACTGTTTTGTTAATTTTTTTACGGTAATTCATAATAATTAAATGTATATAATAAGTAAGGTAATATGTTTTGTGTATACCTGTTGTAGTCTGAAATGTTGCAACTCAATTGTCATTGTGTAGTTATGCATGTAGTATCTGTGTTTTTTAGATGTAAAGTATTTCATATTTATACATGTATTAGTGCTTGAATATTTGTACTGCCATTTCCTTTGTGTATTTATGCATCATTTTTCTTTTTTGATATCAGAAATGGACGATACCATATTATCCAGAATTTAAAACCATTTTAACAGTTTAAAAAATAAAATAAATATTAAAATTTAAAATCATAGAAATTAATTTGACAGTGATATCTTAAATGGATTTTAATTTTTTTTTTTAAATAACACCAGATCTGGCATGTTTGTTATGCTACAAAACAAGAAACAAGTGTTATATATATATATATATATATATATATATATATATATATATATATATATATATATATATATATATATATATATATATATGCACATATTTGAAATGTTTTGAAAAAAGTTATGAAGTAATGAAAATTTACAAATTTGAGATAATTACAAAGTAATGAATTTATATGAATTGATGTTAAAGCAGCATAAATCAAAACAAAAAGAAAAACTAATCTGCCCAGTGTTAAAAAAAGAGTGTAAAATTATCTGAACAACATACTGGATTTATATAATTTGCCTATATTTTACAAATTAATTTTAGCAATACTTAAAAAGATTTATAGATAACCTATATCAGTGTGTGTCAAGTCTAAAACAATTGTAAAACATACTTTATATATACATGTATATATTCATTTGTTACATCTATATTCTAACAATAATACTACATGTTTGTGTTTAACACTGGCAATTATAAACTCGTCTCATCATTTTTGCATACAATTTGTGTCATATAGAGATAGAAACATCCATTTCTTTGTGCAATATTTACCTAATAGTCATTTTGTTGGCTTATTTGCTCATCTTTTTTAGTTAAGAAATTGTATACCTTATTTACAGTACATATTTATATATGTATAACCATCATCATTAGCTCAGCCTGAGACATACTTTTTTTTCTGTGTATCATAGATTGGGAAATTGTCCTGTTTGTTTTATTTTTCGTGAAAATTTGCAAGAGTTATAGGACAGGTAAATCAAACTTTCTCTTATATATGTAATTTTGGCATACATGTACTGTAGTAAAATTTATATTTGTTGAATTAAATTTCATGATTTTGCAATTTTAAAAAATTCTGTTCAGAGAAAAATTCATGAGTTTTGTGAAAATAAATATTTGAGCAAAACTCACGAAATAAAAAAAAATTCTGTATGATTAATATAATTGATTTCAAAAACCCACAAAAGAAGGGGAAATTTAATCCCCCAAGAATATTTGTGAATTTACATTATTTAACTTGCATTTTCACTGTTCATCATTGATATTATGAAAACAGTGAAAGTTAACTGACATGAAATTTCCCAATTTACAGTCATTAAATTACATGAAGTTTAATCAACATAATCAAAACATAGTTATTAATCAGTATTGTAGTTTCAGATTAAAAAGTTCCAGTTTAAACCAGATTCACGTTATGATATGATTTGCAAAATTTTTGTGTTAATTTTTCTTTTCTTTCTTTCTTATTATTAATTTTTTTAAATAAATTTTTTTTTTTTTTTTTTTTTTTTTGGGGGGGGGGGGGGGGGTTTATCAAATTTCCAAATTGGTAAGACCCTAGTGTAACCAAGTCAATTTAACTCTCTCAGAAGAATTTGAAAATATCTCCAACTTTACATATAGGTGTTATTTTATTATTTTTATTTTTTTTATACTGTATAATAAGATATATTTTATCTTTTTCATAAATAGTATTAAAATAAGCTCTTTTTAAATGATTGATATGTTCTTGAACTCTTTAATTAGGAGTTATAATATATGTATTGGTATTTTACTTTACTTTACTTTTTATTGGCAAGTCAAAACATTGACTTGGATGGTTAATACCCGTTTTTATCACTCCATTTATAACAATTCATTCATGTCTATTTGTAATTGTTTTTAAAATCACGTTTTCACTTTTTTTTCAATTATGCTGATCGATGTGTAATTACATATGCTACGACATAAAATGTCACTGCTTTTTATTTTATTTTATTTCATTATTATTTTTTTTAATTTAATTATTTTTTAAATCAAAACAATTTGTCAATTTATGCTACTTACTGGTAGTTCAAATCAAAATTATTCTGAAACATTTCCCATTCCACACATTCTAGCAATGCAGTGTTAAACAAACTATAACCAACCACACATTTTAGTAATGGCTTGGTGAAGTTATAATCGTTTTTGCACCAAAGATTTGCAAAAAAAAAGGATTTTAGGAAAAAATCTAAAACTTTTGGACTCTATACTAAAAATTAATTGTTGTAATGGTGTTAGTGTGATTTAGGCTGTAGTTTATTGATAAATACTTGTGTCCATCCCCCTCTTCCCCCTCCCCCACACAAGTTAGCATAAAAAATATTCTGTATAAAATTAATTTTAAAACTAATACTGTATTTGTTTGACCAACCAAACAAAAGTTAGCATAAAACGAAAAATAATCAGTTAATTCAATTCCATTTCAAAGTTATACAAAATGTAAAATTTTGAGCATCCAAAGAAGATAAATCATTCTTATAATTTAAAAGTTTTAATTTAGTAAACCTTGTTTAATAGACCATTTGCCAATTAAATGTTCCGAGTCATCGTGAATCATTTTCCTATTTAGATATTACAAGACAGGGACAAAACCTCTAAATTTTCGGATTTTTGCATGCAAAAGCACTGTTTTTACCAAGTGTAATTTCTGTGTTGTCATTTTATTTAAAAAGTGTACCAGACAAGCCTACATACATTTGAGACATTATATGCAAAATAAAATGGTTTTAAAAGATGAAAATCTTATTTTTAGCTTTTTGTTTGCCAAGAGAAGTCACGTTTTATGTAACGAAAAACCCCGAGAACTGTCCGGTCAAGTTGTAAAATCTTAATAGAAAATCGATTCATATTTCGGTCGGAATTTTAATTGGCAAATCCAGTATAAGACTGATTTTCCTTATTTTGGATGCTAAAACTTTTACATAATATTTGTATTATATATTTATTACCCCTGAGCGGGTACGGCTGCTGGTGGAGTAAAACTCCCCGAGGGTGTCCATAACTCAGAAGGGAGTACTTTGTGCTGTCAGAAAATGTACCATTTAGCAAAATTTTCAGTCGTCTAAAATTTGAAATTTATTAAAACTAAGGTTTGTTCCCTCATGCAAAGCATTCCTTAGCTGGATTTGGATTTATATAATTTTGAAACTTTAGATTCATTATTTTCAACTATTTGGCTTATATATTTTTTATGTATAAAACTTTTCGGTCTTAGTGGCACTGATAAGGAATTAATTTCCGAAATGTGCACATCTGGCACATCAAAATGTAACTGGTATTTGTATTATATATGTATCATATGTATTATAATTTTGAAATGGAATTATAGTATTATATTAGTCTTACTAATAAATGTACTAAAACCAACTGACTTAGGACCTAAATGTTCAGTATTATTGTGTCTAATCTGTTAATATAGTTAAGTATGGAATATAAACCCAATTTTAGTATTTTACTAAATATTTTGGATCATTGAGAAATAACCTGGTTGGAGACTGTGTACACTATTGCGTAATTTGCTTCCTGAATTATGCAGTGGGCACAGCATCCATTCAGGTTATTTTCCAATGACCCATATGATAGTCAGATTCAATGCTTATAGATAAATTTTACAGACAACTTAATCAAATGAGAGAAAAATTAAAACAAGATAAAATGACATGCATCAAAAGTTGTTCGTTCTAGATTACGCAACAAACACTTCGTGAGTTCGAGTCATTGAGAAATGACCAGAACATAATTTCGCTTTTCAACCAAGGAATTAGTTAGAAATTTGTCATATTGATTTATATCGCTTTTTAATTAATTGACACAAAAGACTACGACACAATACATGTATTGATTGTTCTTTATCTGCCAGATAAAATGCCTTCAGATAATGTTTATATTGTGTGTTGCTTGTTGTTTGTTTTTCAATCAAGGACACCTGTCTAGATATATATTCTTCTAACTAATACACTTACATCCATTAATATTAAATAACTATTAACTTTCTAATTTTGCAGGATGTTTCCCTGATAAAATTGATGAAATTTGTTCAACTAACAGTATATTTAGAAATAGTAAAATAAAACTAAGAATTGCATTTATCTCGTGAGTTGATGATCAATATTTAAAATTTTGATCATTTTACTTGATGTTGAAATTTTTGATCAGGTTTGAATTTTTTAAAAAGTTTTTAGTTATTCATGGATGACTGTGTATTTTTTTTATTTTTTTTTTATATAATGTGGAAATCTAATTTGCTTTTTAATGTATTTACAGACCATAGTATTTTGTAGTTTCAGCCTTTTAACTTTTTAAATAGATGTTTTGCTTGATATATGAATAAATGTTTTAAAAATAATCTTCTTGTTCGTTTTTCTATTTTTTTTAATTATTTATTTTTAATTTATTTATTTTTTTTATTATTTTTTTTATTTTTTTTTTTGTATATTTCTCATATGTTTTGAAGGGTAATTGAAAGGTTTTAATACAAGCTGGGGCTTGTTTTTAATGTCCTTGAAAGTCCCTGAAAATTTTTTGTCCCAGAGTAATTAAAAAAACAAAATGATATTCAAAAGATATTATAAAGTAGTAAAACTATTGTTATAATGCTTGTTCATAATTTAGTCACCACTACAGAATTTCGAAGTCCAAATATCCATCTTCCTACTACAAGACCCAAAAGGGACCTCGTAGGCCATCTAAAAGTGCATGCTTTTGGACCACTACTGTTCCTTCCTGAAATCACGTTAGATTTTCTTTCTTTTGAATGAATGCACTTAACTGAATATACATGCCGTTTTAGAGGTTTTAACTGAAAATCATGAAATTTGTTTCTGTTTCATTGACTGGAAATTCTATTTCAGGTTAAAATTTATCAATGCAAAACGATTCCTTTTTAAACATCTACAAAACTGGTTAAGTTAACAAGAGAGGTTATAGCATAGTTCCAACATCAGTTATGTGATATTCAGGGACACAATCACAAATCTATAATGCATTGCATAAATTTAACGTTGACCTATATTTTATCATCACAACGTCAACAGCTAACACACACATACACACACACACACACACACAAAAGAAAAAAATAGCCAAGTCAGTATAAGACCAATACATAATATATACATGTAGATGTATCTGTAATATTATGAAATCCCAACTCTGGACAGATACCGGAACTAAATTCCACTGACGTTATATTACAACTGACTGTGCCAAAACAATCCTTAAGCCTCGGAAGCTCAGTGGCTGGAGGTCTTAGGTTCGAGCCCTGGTTGGCCTAAAAAGTTATATGGCTCTTCTTTGTTTGGCACTCGATTTAAAGAAAATATATACAGAATATTAAAATGAACTGGCTTATCTGCTGTCTGTATAATCTAGCTTGGGTGTGGTATCTGAGTTGTATTGACTCAGGGGAATTAGCATGTTGAGGTTGACTTAATTGCACGACTTAATTGACAGACTACAAAACACTCGCACGTCTTTAGCAAACAACATTCACATAATAAGATTTATTGAGAATAATGAGATTTATAAATAGTGATAAATAAACTTGTTCTCGCTACAAATAGCTTACAAATGGCTCATGTGACGTTTAACAAAATAACAACCAACCAATGATTGCAGCAAATAGCTGAAACATTACTGATATGACGTTAAACACAACCAACAACCAATTGCAGTACATAGCTGAAACATTGATGATGCGACGTTAAACAACATTACAACCAACCAGCAATTGCAGAAAGCAACTGAAAAATAATGCATGCGGTGTTAAACAACATTATAGCCAACTAACACTTGCAATAAATAGCTGAAACATTACTGACGCGACATTCAACACAACCAACATTACAATTACAGCAAAAAGCTGAAACATAACTGATGCGACGTTAAACAACATTACAACCAACAAACAGAAAAGCAGAAAACAGCTGAAACATTACTGATGCGACGTTAAACAACATTAAAATCAAATAGCAATTGCAACAAACAGCTGAAACATTACTGACACGACGTTAAACACAACCAACATTACAATTACAGGAAAAAGCTGAAACATTACTGATGCAACGTTTAACAACATTAAAATCAAATAGCAATTGCAACAAATAGCTGACACATTACTGACACGACGTTAAACACAACCAACATTACAATTACAGGAAAAAGCTGAAACATTACATCATACAACATTACAACCAACCAGCAATTGCAACAAACAGCAACAAGACATGTAAATAAGTACGCAAAACCCAAAATCTTAACTATAACATAACTTTACTTAAACTTTCCTGCATTTATTCCGAATTATATGAACTACCGATTGCGCGTCTCTTATGTAAAAAAGGGTTTCTTATAGCTAATATTATTAACGAAATGAATAAAATGTACAAAAAGTTAAGAAAAACATACATATATTAAAACGAACATGTCAAAATAGGTATTGAAAAATATGTTACAATGCGTTAAAAATCGTTATGAATCTCCAAAACAGTAGCAAAGTAAATGTAGAAAATAGGTCATGACCTTTGGTCACATTTTAATGATCATCTAAAGAAAATATCAAAAAATCAAAACTGAAACTCATGCCATTATCTCTGTGATTTGATATAGGATGTGTCATATGCTGAATTTTGAATTTTATCCAAAAAAATTAATAATTATAATTAAAAGTTTTGCACCTCTTTTTGGTAAAAATTTCATATTTTGCTAACAGTGTCTTGTTTTATTCTAGCTAAATAAAACCTTTTTTAATGTCGAAAAAAATGAATTATGATTTTTTTTAATCAGTTTTCCAACTATCTGTATTGATCATCAATTCCCAGCTTTCTTTTTATAACTTTTTATGAACTTCAAAAATTTGAATTTTGGCATATGATCTACATTAAGATTCCTAACTCCTAAATTATTTAAATGATTATCCAAGTCACACATATCAAATAGATCATACAGCTTTACATAACAATCGAAATGTTTCCATGACAACAAATGCTTATTTCTTTCCTTTTCCTGTAACTGCTTCTTTTTAGATTCAGAACAAATCGAGTGACAATCTCTTTTTTCTTTCTTTTTACTGTTGGCTTCTTTTTCTTTGCTTTCATTATTCTCGTTAACAGGATGGGCTGGAGAAAATTTCACATCCCCAAAAAACTTTTCCGATTTTATTTTTTCATACTGTTTTTGATGATTATTTAAATTTTTTACCCTTGAGGTGACCCCTTTGTTTATTTCATAACTATGTTCTATAACGTGCTCTGGAACACAGCAACTTGACGCGTTACTTCCGGTGGTATTATACATCTTTGTTTGTTCAGGTATTTGCATGTCGATTTCTTTTTGGAATTCACCGTTCTTGTTAATTGTTTCTGGGTCCTTCTGTGGGCATGGTGCGTTAAAATGTGTGTTTGTTCGGACACTAAATTTTAATCCATTACGAGTTGATTCTGAAAATATAAAAATTGAGTCATGTTGTAAATATTTTTGTTTAAAATTCAAAACAAAAAAACATGGTTGTCATACCCATAGTTTAGATTTCTGTTAAGAGTGAAATGACATGATATTACCCCTGGGAACAAAAATTTACTCATTTAATATCAGTTAGTGTAGTACAAAATCCAACACACTTAGATCTATAGCCAAACATCAGAGACAAAGAACGCCAAGATATAACTTAAAAACGCGAATCCCGACAATCAGGAATCATGATGGCTAAAAACCAAAAGATTTTATTTTTCGATGCAGGATATAAATTTTTTATTTATTTATTTTATTTATTATTTTTTTTTTTTTTCTCATTATGTTATTTCATTCTGCATTCATATGAAGAATATCGCTTGATCTGTTGTAATTACCGATGGCACACGGTCAACACTCTGTTTCGTTCCTTCGGATGGCCTCGGTGCTGTTTCACGATTGTACGATTTTGTTTTGTACAATTGGTATTGTGACATTATATTTTTTAAAAGCATATTCATTTAGTGGATGTTTGTCCAAAGAAAAGAAACAGCCGACCGACAACACAAAAACAACGGATTCCACCATTTACAAATCAACGGTATGCTACTTATTTAAAAAAAAGTTTGATTAAATACACAACAAATACCTGCTAAATTTTGATGTGCCAGATGTGCACATTGATTAAACTGATTTAGACGTTAGATCGTCGTACCGTTCAACAAAATAGTTTATCTAGTTTGATAAAACTGATTTAGGCGAATTTTTTCAAAGACCGTCTTAGCATTCAACAAAATAGTTTATCTAGTTTGATAAAATTGATTTAGGCGAATTTTTTTCAAAGACCGTCGTACCATTCAACAAAATAGTTCATCTAGTTTGATTAAACTAGTTTTCTTCAAAGAAAGTCGTACCATACAACAAAATACTTTACCAGGGTGCTAAAACAAACTTGGCGATTTATTCCGCTGCATATGCACTTTAGTCTGCGCAATTACTGATGATAAACCACGAGAAAATTTTGATGCTCAGGTCGATTTTCAAACGAATTCCTATCATGGTAGCACAGACTTTGACTCTTTCAAGTTTGGTCCAAAAGTATGACCAAACCCTTGTTACCAATATTTTACCATACAAAGTCAGTCACCTAACAGTTCTTAAGTTAATATTCGAAACATTGCAATAAACAATATGTCCATAAATTAAATAATGAATGACCAGTGCTTACATCGTTTTCTGTTTTGATTATCGTGTATTGTGTAAATTTTCATGACGGGACAAAATATGACGGAAATAGAATTCTCATGGTACATATTGTCCGTATACATTAAGGTGTAGCGAAGTAAAAAAAAAACTAAGAGAAAAAAAATCAAGCGTACCATAACAACCTGGAATAATCAATGTACCGGGTACTCAAGAACATTTATTATCTACTGGTGTGCAAGAACAACTTTATATATCACAATCTTTTTTAAGAGAAGAATCTTCCTAGTACAGTTAGAATGTTCTATAACATACCTCTGGAACACTGATGTTCTTTTTTCTGATGACGTTCTAGACTCTTTGACAACAGAAACTGTTTTTTACAAACATTACATCTATGTGGCATCTTCTGGAAGCCGTATTTTACTGTCATCACACCATTTTGTGTCTTCTCCGACGTCCAATTATCACCTACATTAACTATCTTCTCCGAAGTCCGATCACACATATTTTGTGTCTTTTTTGACGTCCGATAACCTAGATTTTGTGTCATCTCTAACGTCCGATCACCTATTTTGCGTGTCTTCTCTAACGTCCGATCACCTATATTTTGTGTCTTCTCTGGCGTCCGATCACACACATGTTCCTGCACCCTGTAGGAATGACTTACATTACCGTTAGGTACTACAGATAAATTTGGGCATACATAGTCTTCAGTAAATGAAACGGGTCTCGTAGATTCTTGAATTTGACTAGCAGACGCTTTGAAATTCGAACTTGTGGAATTACGCGCTGGAATAGGTTTTAAATAATCGGAAAAATCTTCGAAAACCCAAGAGGTAGGTCTTTCAGTATCCGAATCAATTTCTATTATCCCTGGACTAAATATGCCAGAATTCTCATTGGTGTAATTACGATGCGTAAACAAATGATTCATTAGTTGGTTTGAATCTAAAAACTGTTCATCACAGACATCGCAGAGAAATTCTCCAGCGTGAACTATCATCAAGTGGGACTCCAGATTACTTTGATGGCGAAATGTCTTCTCACAATGATCACATTGAAGAATATTGTCTAACATGTCTTTAGAATGACAAGTAAAACCAGGAATATTGTTAATAATTTTTTTTGTTGCAATGAACACTAGAAAATTTGTCAGAATCCATTACGAATTAAAACACTTTTGTGTAACTTCCATCAAAGATAAGAGAACTTCTTTAACCATACAACCTCGTTATCATCCGTTTTTAGTGTAAAACCTCGTGTCACTCGTGATTCAAACTATTTTCTTCTCATTTATAACAATACGGTACTACAGATCATCGCAGCTTGTCATGGAAACTTTGTGAGTCGTGAAAGAAGACAGGCTAATATTACATTTAAAATGTTCTTAAATTTAAATGCGTTTAATATAATTTTTTCCTTGCTTTTTCTTTGTTCATCTATAAGAAAAAACAATACTTTTTAAAATTGTAAATGTAAGTAGAAATGGCAAAAATATAATAAACGCTAAATAATAATAATAATAATAAACTAGGTCACGACATTGACCTTTGACTTTCGTTTCATTTTGATGAGTACAACAAAAACGGAAAATACAATGTCATGAATTTTTTACAATGAAAGCTTACCTTGACCTCTGAACGTGACCCAGTTTAGAAGAACGCTGTTAGCAATGTGGCAAATGCGACGTCAAAAACATCTATTTTTTTCAACACCTGGACTCTGTTGTTCAAAGCTATCGGTGTGTTAGTTGAAACAAATGGTTATTGAAATTAGAAATTTTGATTAAAATTTTTAACAAGAGGCCCACGGACCTTCACGCTCACCTGAAAATATTTCCGAAATTGTTTGTTAAGTGCAATAGGCAATGTATTTATTACAGGAACTTTCCAAGTTTTCTCAAGGTTTGAACTGCGGTAATTTTAAAACAAAAATATAAAGTCGAATTTTATTTATAAGTAGTAAATATGCGTGAAGTAATTGTAGCACAATTAATAATTTCCAAATCATTAACAATTTTATATACTTATGCAGCTATGTATTTGACCTTTGAATCTATGACCTTGAACCATATATCAAAATGATCATCATATCAATACCTACAATATTCTAATATACATGCCTATTCAAAAAGTTAATAATTTTCAAGTTAATTAACAATTCAAGCATTTTTATGCAGCTTTGATTTTGAACTTTGGATTTATGATATTGAATCATATATCAAAATGATCGATCGCCAAATAAACATCTAATATTCAAATATACATGCCTATACAAAAAGTTAATAATTTTCAAGATAATTAACAATTTCAGTCTTCTTATTCAACTATGACCCTGACCTTTGAACGTTTGACCTTGAATCATATATGAAAATGATCGCCAAATAAACATCTAATATTCTAATATACATGCCTATACAAAAAGTTATTAATTTTTAAGATAATTAACAATTTCAGTCTTCTTATTCAACTATGACCCTGACCTTTGAACGTTTGACCTTGAATCAGATATCAAAATGATCGCCAAATAAACATCTAATATTCTAATATACATGCCTATACAAAATGTTAATGATTTTCAAGATTATTAACAATTTCAGTCTTCTTATTTAACTATGACCCTGACCTTTGAACGTTTGACCTTGAATCATATATCCAAATGATTGTCATTTCAATACCTATAATATTCTAATACACATGTCTATACAAACATATTTAATAGTTTTCAAGATAACTTTTCAGTCTTCTTATGCAACTATGACCTTGACCTTTGAATGTTTGATCTTGAATCATATATGAAAATGATTTTTATATTAATACTTTCAATATACTAATTTACACGCGTATACAAAAAAATTAATATGTTTCAAGATAATTATCAATATCAGTCTTCTTTTGCAGCTATGACCTTGCCTTTTGAACATATGACCTCGAACCATATTTTAAAATGATTGTCATATCAATACCTAAAACATTCTAATATACAAGCCTATACAAGAAGTTAGTAGCTTTAAAGATAATTAACAATTAAGATAATTAAACATATTGTTGCGAAAAGTGGTGTATTGTTAAATTTTGTCATGCTGAACATTACAATGTATTGCTTAAATCTATCTTGTTTATTGTTAAAAAAAAATAACCTATAACTGCTAAAATCACAAATTATGGTTATGACCTTGATGTTTGATCTGGGCCAATCTTGAAGTTAATACCAAGAAAATAACCAAACTTCAAACCCCATGTCAATATTTGTTGAAATAGTCGGTTTATAAGCATTTGAATCTATTTCACGATATTTTTTAAAGTTAAACGTAAAAATGCCTTAGGTATTTTTAGACGAATTCACGATGTGTACAAACTATAGGCCTTTAAGCCAGGTGAGCTAAAATGTTTTTTTTTTTTTGTTTTTTTTTTTTTTTTTTTTTTTTTTTTTTTTTTTTAAATAACTTTAAACTAAGATCACGTTTGATAATAGAATTGTATGCATTGATTTATGAACATATTACTTAATACACAAGATGCAAATTTGCACTTACGAACCTATTAAGCTAACAAAGTTTTGAACAATCGAGCCTTGGTGAAGCTCGTATTTTATTACGAGATTCAAACACTGATTTTGTATTGGGATTTTAATAAAGAACTGTAACAAATTTTTCAGGAATTGTTTATTGAAATATTGAACTTAAGAAATTCAATTATAAAACGTATACCGATAGCTGATGGCGTGTCAATATAAGTGAAATAATCTTGGGTTGTAAAACTCCGTTTTACTATAAACTCACGTTCACAGATCGTTTAAAACATAAAAACATTTCATTGATCAAACCCAGATGATAGGGGAATGGATATTTTTTGTCACCATTTAGTTAAATAAAATGTAATTTGTATCGTTTAAATGAAATGAAAAAGAAACAAATTAATTTCTTTTAGATTTGGAATTAAACAATGGGTACTTATTTTCAGGGTAGTAATTACATGTATCACAATGTCTGTATAAACGCGTGTAACCCGATAGTTACTCCATTCTGAGGTCTACCAGAGACAAACGGTTTTATTTTCACTGAATTTATTGCTGTACCTTGGAGTCATGGTAAAGGCAAACGTTTTGCTAGGTGTTTTTGTAAACATGTATTTATGGTCGAAGAACTTGTGGAGTAAGAGTTTTTTTTTTAATTTAAAAAGAAAAAAACGTGACACGAAAATATTTTTAAAAAATCCTGAATGCCTGCCTTCCCGTCTCCCCGGTAATCACTGTATCTTAAACTCAGATTTACAATCCCTCCAACTCGGCCAATAAGATTTGTAAATAAAATAAAAAGAGTTGAAGCGAGTATTGATGTCAAAATCGATTGGTTCTCCTTAAATATACACGTATTTTTAAGAAGAAATATTCGATTTTGACATCAATATAGATAAAAATAATATTCCCTGAGCCCCTGTGGTGCCCGTGGCATATATATAATTAGTTTAATTAGTTTCCATCAATATTATTTCAAATTTTCACGGCAAGTAATATTACCACATAACTTTTTTTATTCAAAATTTAACATTCAGAACATTCAAAAAGGTATAAGGAAATATATAAAATAAAATTAAATAAAACTCTGGTATATGAAAAATATACATATACTAAAACATCAACAGGTTAAGGCACAAATCAACATAATTGTCACGATTTACACATTTTATACAACCTACCTGTTCTAAATGCTACTGATACCTGGAAGTCACTGCCACTGAGTAAGATTGAAGATGGAAACAACTAGGTCATCATAAGACGGAAACAACTAGGTCATCATAAGATGGCATTGACAACTGCAATACCTAAACTCTGACTCCCACATGTATTAAATTTCAAGATGGATGAAAGATGTCAAATTAACAACTCTGGTTTGTGATTTTGTGTGCATGATGTAAAATTGAGTACACACATTTTTCTTCTTCTTCTTCTTCTTCTTCTTCTTCTTCTTCTTCTTCTTCTTCTTCTTCTTAATAATAATAATAATAATAATTATTATTATTATTATTATTATCATCATCATCATCACCACATTATTATTATTATAATTATTATTATTATTATTATTATTATCATTATTATTATTATTATTATTATTATTATTATTATTATCATCATCATCATCATTATTATTATTATCATCATCATCATCATTATTATCATTATTATTATCATCATCATCATCATCATCATCATTATTATTATTATTATTATTATTATTATTATTTTATTATTATTGTTGTTGTTGTTGTTGTTGTTGTTGTTGTTGTTGTCATGTGCCGATTGGAATTTAGACTATTAAAATAATGCATTCAGTTGTCATGTGCTGATTTTGAATGCATTATTAATAGAAACTAAAAATCAGCACATGACATTATTATTATTATTATTATTATTCTATCTATCTATCTATCTATCTATCTATCTATCTATCTATCTATGTATCTATCTATCTAAGTAAAATAAGTCTTTTAACGCAACTGGGCCGAATTTTACAGAATCCATTACAGAAACATTCTTATTCTTATTATTATTTGCTCGACAAAGTTGCTCGAAAATAAACACCCTGCAATTTTTCTGATAGCTGGTGACGTCTCGATATTTGTAAATATAAACTTGATGTGGTCATGAAACACTTTTTCAAGAAATTGTAAATGTCATCTCATAATCACTTATACGTTATATTTTTGCCTGACATTTAAAGGTCATTAAAGAGATTTCAGCTTCTTTTTAGCTGGTGACGTCTCGATATTAGCAAAAAATGATTTGGCCATGAAACCCTACTTCAAGAAATTGTTAATGTCATCTTGTTATCAATATTACGAAATAAAGGTCATTAACTGAGAGATCTAGAGATAAAATAAATGGTCGAAGACCAGACTTGTATATCTTGTAGCTGATAATAAATACTCGTTAGTACCAAATACAGACAACGGACATGTTAATTCTACTGATCCTGTGTTCCCTGGTCGTTCCCAGTCATACGGCTACGGAACTGCTTCAGAATGCAGATTTTGAGCAGGACATTAGTGGACACTGGCACTGTAATGGTTGTACGGTGACCAAGAGCTCTACACATTACCATGGTAACTACAGCGCCATGGTTACACACAGGTATTTCCAAGATGCCATACAGACAATATTTTTGCATCTGCCGCTTAATTATGTAAAATGGTTGTTTATGTTTTACGCGAATTCCATATAATTTTTGAAAAATATTTTATAATACATTAAAAATCAAATTAAATGCTCAATTAGACGTTTTAGTGATTAATTATTTTAGTGGCTGATTCATATCTAATTATTTTCTTAATTTACTTAACAGTAAACTTTAAAATGCACCTTTTTTAAAATTTTTTTATTTATTTATTTTTTTTTTTGCAATAGTTCTTTATATGTCTTTATTTTTGAAAACAAAAATGTCAAAAATGACTTAAGTCGAATATATTTTAGAACAAAATAATAATAATTTATAATAGCAGATTCAAAGAGGAAATTTTAAATATGTTACCAAGTTGCATCGCAGAAAAAGTCTTGAAAAAGTTAAACGGCTGTGAATTGAAATAATACATGACAGTATTAGCAAACATGCATTTTGGGTGACCGCTAACCGGACAAAAGATTTATGATGCAATATTAACAGAAATTACCGTATTTGATATCTTTTTAAGTAAACAGACTTATCTACAATAAACACACATTGTTAAATATTTCCAGGAAAGCAAACTGGGCTGGACTCCAACAAACACTATCCGTGACAGGTGGAAAGACATATGTGTACAGAGGTTACATAAAAGTACTGAACACATTATCCGGACACATGTATCATACTATGGACTTAATGGCTAGAATGTCCGTAAATGGTTGGTTATAAAAATATGAGAGAGAGAGAGAGAGAGAGAGAGAGATTTATAACTTCTATAATTAACAAGTTAATACATAATGGTGTTTAAATTTGATTGATCAATTTTTTAATTGATTGATTGATGATTGATCGATTTATTCTTTCCATTTACGTATTTTTACTTACATTGTACTTACTTACTTATTTTGCAATTTACAGGACACAATAAATTCACCTTAATGTCGCGTATGCTGTACTTACGGAAGGACCTGGGTTGGGTAGAAATAGGCGGTGATATCACTATACCTGATGGTGAGTAATGTTTAAATTGTGTTTTTTTATTCTGACATGGTATTCGAAATCAGCATTCTTTATGTAATACACAAGTAAAGTAATTTCAATCTATACATTTTGTGACAGACAAATTAAACGTTTTTATTGATATTTTCTTAATAACGTGCACCTTACAAACGCCAGACTAACCAAGCACATGAAAGCGGACACTACAAGACAAAACAGCAATATTAAACATATGAGTATGCCACCATCGTATCTATAAAGATGACAAGTGACTAGTGACTTGTTATTTGCGATTTTGTAAGATGTATTATGCATTAAAATTACTTATTAACTAACTGACTAACTCACTCACTTACTTACTTACTTACTTACTTACTTACTTACTTACTTACTTAGTTACTTACTTACTTACTTAGTTACTTACTAGTGAGCTGATTGACTTACCTTTTTAATGATAAACTAACTGACTAAATGCCTGGATTACTTACTTACTTCACTAATGAACTGACTGATTGACTGATTGACTTACCTATTTAATGATAAACCAACTGACCAAATGCCTGATTTACTTACTTACTTCACTAATGAACTGACTGATTGACTTACCTATTTAATGATAAACCAACTGACCAAATGCCTGGTTTACTTACTTACTTCACTAATGAACTGACTGATTGACTTACCTTTTTAATGATAAACCAACTGACCAAATGCCTGGTTTACTTACCTACTTACTTACTTAATTCCTTCCTTCCTTACTTACTTACTAACACCCATTTAATTAATACAAAACAATTGTTATTTAATTCACTAAAGTATACCTTGTCTGTCCGGGTTGTTTTTTATATATGTATTATGCAGTTATGAAGCAATTATGATATTGATAAACTGTCTGAATTTGATTTTAGAAATTTCAAATGTATCCATGGTAACCAATTTTGTCATTTAGCATTACTGCCTTTATACTAAACATTTTTGTCATTTAACATTTTAGGTACTTCTTCTATTGTAATTTACCCACAAATCTCTGAACCGGATATTAATTACTTACTTGATGACATGAGTTTTCAAGAACTTCCGGTTGACAACAACTTTAAAAATGAAGCTAAAAGTCGTATTGAAAAAATCCGAAAATCTGATATTCATATCAGGTGTGTATATTATTTAATGAATATTAGCAACTTTTGTTCATAAGTTCAATTTAATGAAGCAAACAGTTTGAACATTGAATACGTATTTGATAATTCTAGTAAAAGATGTTTTATCAGCTATGAACACACTGTTGTTTTCGTAAATGTGTTGCAAACATTCAATCGTCTCTCACTATTATTTATTTATTTATTGGGCTCATCTGTAGCAAAATGATCTAAAGTAATGCCCTGGTCAAAAGTCTAGAATCAACATGAGAGGTTGCAAAATTTCTTCAAAAATGTTATTTGCTCGTTTTTTTTTTAAAATTCTTAAGAAATACAATAGCTTGTCTTGTGCATCTTTTGAATTGTGCTATTTTTATAAATTTGTAAAAAAAAAAAGCACATGAAAGATTATTTACGTATTTGCAATTCTTTTCAAACATAAATTAGATTTGAAAAAAACGCCATTCGACCATTACAATAATTTAGTTCATTTTATGACAATGTTTATTTTAGTTTACAGAATCCTCATTCGTTGGATACCAGCAATATGGAAATAGAGGTAAGATCTGTCTAACATTCTTGCATTGTGTATAGCGGCACACTTCCTGTCGTGTTCATTCGTTGATTCTTTAAATATTTTACCCATATTTCTGGGAAGAACACGAAAACGTTTGTGGGTAAAATGTCTTCTGTATGATAAATAAGTCTAGTAGTGTAAGTATCGGTTTTTGTTTTTGTTTGTATGTTTGTTTGTTTGTTTTTGTTTTGTTTTGTTTTGGTTTTTATTTTATTATTTTTTTATTTTTTAAATTTTTTTTTAACGAAACGAACTGTTTACTTCTTTTATTTATATATTTTTTTGTATTTCGTCCTGGAGTTAAAGAATTTATTTGTTAATTTATCACCAATTTCTATAATAATAATAATATTATTATTATTATTATCATTATTATTATTATATTATTGTTTTTTATTATTATTATTATTATTATTATTATTATTATTCGCTACTTTTGAATTTTTATAAAATGGTAAAATTCAAAAGTAGCACATGACAATTTCATGTGCTACTTTTAAATTGTATTATCTTATAAAATCAAAAGTAGCAAATGCCATTTTTATTATTATTATTATTATTATTATTATTATTATTATTATTATTATTATTATTATTATTATTTATTTATTAATTTATTTATTTATTTATTTTAGAAGAAAACATACTGCATTGCAACAGAGTACATTCTTGTTTATATTTAGGTTTCATTACATACATTTTTATTTTATTTTGTTATTTAACATGCAGAAATAGTTTTTCTCAACAAAGAAATTAACAAATGATAGGTTTTAAAACTAAGGCTATGTGATTTATATTCCATATGAACGCGACGACTCTAAAGCTTGGAGAAATGGGAATTTCACACGGCAAATAAAAATATAAATGTTTATGTTTGTAATAGATTAACCAGAAGAAACATCTGTTTGGTTTTGGTACAGCTGTGTCCGCTCAAGCCATAACTGATCCACATCAGATAAAGTATCAAAACTTTATATATAACAACTTTGAATATGCTGTTATAAAGAATAAGTTGAAATGGAGGTTGATCGAATGGACAAGGGTATAGTATAGTATAGTATAGTATAGTACAGTACAGTATAGTATAGTATAGTATAGTATAGTATAGTATAGTATAGTATAGTATAGTATAGTATAGTATAGTGCCAGCTTTCAAAGTTTTTACTTTGTTTTTTGTTTTTTTTTTTTCTTTTTTTTTTTTTTGGATTGTGGTTTGGACAAGGACTGGTATGTTTGTTTTATAGTATAGTATAGTATAGTATAGTATAGTATAGTATAGTATAGTATAGTATAGTATAGTAAAGTATAGTATAGTATAGTATAGTATAGTATAGTATAGTATAGTGCCAGCTTTCAAAGTTTTTACTTTGTTTTTTTTTTTTTTTTTTTTGTTTTTTTTTTTTTTTTTTTTGGATTGTGGTTTGGACAAGGACTGGTATGTTTGTTTTATAGTATATTGTAGTATAGTATAGTATACTATACTATAGTATATTATAGTATAGTATAGTATAGCACAGCACATTATAGCATAGCATAGTATAGCATAGCCATAATTGTTTCACATAGAAATGATAAAAACGATAAATTCCGAGGTGATAGCGTGCATTATATTGATATTTGCACGAAAAATTTGTTCCTGTCCGACGTCTACCGAATCCATATTTCTTATTCACGGTACATTTTGTCACACGACGCTGTCGTCTAAATCATGGCTGAAGAGGACATCAAGTTGTTTTTGTGATATTGCACTAGTTCTTATATCAATATATTTGTGTATTTTGAATCAAAACTGGTATTTTTAGATTAAATACAAGTGGGAAGCAAATGAAATGTATATTGCTGTATAATAAAGGGATTATTGAACTGTTATTGTGAAATATTGTCATGAGTTGACTCGACATTTGCACTTCAATAACCTTATAGTATAGTATAGTATAGTATAGTATAGTATAGTATAGTATAGTATAGTTTGGTCTGATATGATATGGAATGGTATGGCATGGTATGGTATGGCAAGACCTAGCACGGCATAGTAAAGAATAGTGTAGTATAAAACATAAACAGTTTACGGTAACAAATTCTTTATGTGATATTATAAATCAAAATAAATAAATGCATTGTTTAAAAATAATGGAAAGGTAATTCAAAATTATCAATGCATATTTTTTGCATTAACAGCACAGCAGTACATTTTTTTGTTTTCTTATATAGGGACATGCAAATTATCAAACGGCCACCAGCGCCATTTCCGCTTTGCGGGCAAAAGGGTTAGTACATACTGAATTTATTTACTGATTGTTGAAATGAATTAACAGTTCTAATACCTTATTGGATAAATAAATACGATCACTTTTTGATTGGTTGTTGATTGTAATGTTGTTTAACGTCACATCTGTAATTTTTCAGCTATTCGCAACGAGAACAAGGTTATTAATCTCTAGGGATTTATCTCAAATTAAAGTATGCTTGAGATGTGTGTTCTATGGTCCTCGTCTACTAGCTCACGATTGGGGCAACATTTTGGTAAGGTGCTAGCTGGCAGAGTCAATGTGCCACAGACAAGCGTACCACTCCCCAAGTTGCATTATCAAGGCACCTAGTGAACCACTCTATACTATAATGCCGAGCACCAAGGATGAAAGCATTTTCTCAATTTTTAAAGTCATTATGTAAGTTCAGATTGGTTCAAATGCTAGTTGCCAGTTTAGTAAATACGGACATCTTGTGTGCAATGTATATTTTGCTCATGAAAAATTTTCGTAAATGTTTGCATAACAAATAACCCACGTTTCATACGTTACCAAACCCGTTTCCCTTTTTTTCAAGTATACTAATTAGACTGGCCACCTCTGTTATTTTTGAATGAAAAAATTGTCTCGAAATGGACACACAAACGTATTTCTACGCCATTTTTGTTAATTATTGAAGTTGTAAGAGTATATTAACGGTTTACAAATAATTGTTTTGATGAAATGAGAAAAAATTTAAAGTTCATTTGTTTTCATTTCCTATAACAAATTTAAAAAAAAAAACAGGGAAAAGAATGTTGTTGTTGTTACTCAGCTAAGACGAGTGTGGTTATTAAATATAGACTTTTGTTTCTGGTTATTTTGTATATGGAAAACCGTACCTTCTTATCCATGGTCGATCGATAGGAAACTGACACCTCAGTCCCCCCCTCCCCCCAACACACACTGACCGCCTTAACATAAGATTAAGACTCTTGATTGGGGCGTAAAACACCATTAATTCAATCCAATAGATTTTGAAAAGTATTGGTTTGTTGTAAACTATTTGTTAACTAAATCAATAACTAAGTTGTAATGTTTTTTTTTTTCTTTCTTTTGCTAGTGGTATGTGGAAAGTTTCCTTAATTCACGGTAAACCTTGTAAGTATTTGATATTTTTGTTAATTGCAGTATTAAAGTTCGAGGACACTGTATGTTCTGGGATGTAAATGGACATTCTCCGGCTTGGTTAGATGGATTGTCCAAGACGGACATGCTGAGTGAAATGCACAAACGTGTGAACGATACCATAAACCATACACGTGGAACGTAAGAGGATGTCACCCAATGTTTTATTAAATTGCTACCGCACTGTTTATATCAACAGATGGAGTGCGTGTTTAAATTAATCCGACGTCGCATCAGCAATTTTTATAAGATTAATAATCTCTAGCGATCAAATTAAAAACAAGTCAGTGTATGAGATGTGCGAGTGCGTATTTTGATGCGCCTTATACTAACGCGCACTTGGAGCGATTGTATTTAAGGTGTTAGCTCACCAAGTCAGAATCCAACGGACAAGTATATCACATTGTGCCAGGCGAGGAAACAATATCTCAGATTTTAAATTTCAATGCGGTTCGAACCCCCGACCGCCCATTCTCGAGGCGGACGCTATAACACTAAGCCACAGAGACGATAAATGATTGTGAGTCCGAGTTTGGTGTCAAGTATAACGTGTAAAACTTTTAGCGGGCCACATTTTTGATTGAAAATGGCTATATTGTCACGGTAAAAAATATTTTATTAATATCACGATATACCCAATAAATTTTTTAACACTTAAAACCGAACATTCAACTTTTTAGACTTGTTCACTGGGATGTAAACAATGAGAATCTCCATGGTGACTACTTTGAAAAACACCTTGGTAATCCTGACATCACTGCTAAGATGTTCCATTGGATGCATGCGGCAGAACCAAATGTCAAACTCTTCCTGAATGATTACAATGTGATAACTTCAAGACAGTATACGGTGGTAATTATTCTATTATCTCAAAGCGCGCTAACGAATCACAATGCCCCTCACCGCCTAAGTTTGAATCTTACTTGAGCAGATCCTTGAGTGAGAAAGTTTGTCAGTTCGCTTGCTGAAAGTCGATGGTTTTCTTCGAATACTCTGGTTTCCTCTACCATCCCAGAGCTACCATTTAAGTAAAGGAATCTTGATCGGGGCATTAAAAACAATCATTCCACTCATTTCTGGTCTGGCATTCGACTACAGATCTAGATGTTCCCGCTTAAAACCGGATCGAGTGTCACCTTCCTTTTGTTGAATTTTGTCTTTTATTAGATAATTTCATATAAGTTTGGGTATGCGTCAACGAAAACAAAATTTAATATTTGTAACAATTTTTTCTTAATATCTTTAACTTTCAAAAACACAAGGCAATCAAAATTATTGTGGTGTTTATTTTGTTACAGCCTTACAAAGCACAAGCCGTGGGACTAAAGGCAGCTGGAGTACCCATATCTGGTATAGGAATACAGGGACATTTTCACTCAAGTGACTTTGATATAAACATCGTTAAGGTAAGAATGGTCAGTTGGGGAAATTTATTATCGATTATAGGAAAATTTATATAGGACATTTTATGCTTATTTGTGAAGCATTTCAATCAAGATTTTGCTTAATCCTTGCTGTAAACTCCGAACTTCCAATACATTTCTTATGTATTGTTTGCATATTTAAATATCGAAAAAAATTCTCAAGATGTTTAAAAATCTATTTTGTCAAAAGTGCAAGTCGTAAAAGTTATGGAATGAAAAGACTAATACTTGTGACGAAAAGTCAAGCTTAAGTGACCAATGTCCAAGAAACAAAAAAGTGATGAGGACTGTGTAAATCTCAAATATATAGGACAAAATATCCAAGTTATGGTACGAAACGTCTGGATATAGTAAAGAAAAATGATAAGAAATTCGAAGTTATGGAACAAAACTTCAGTGGTATGGCTCATGGAACGTAATATTCTGTACCTACCGTGAATGTTTTTGAAAAAGAAGCATTTGGCTCTGAACAGACAACTCAACACGATTTTTGAGTGTCTCTGAACAAGATTGTTTTTAAAAGGTTACAGCAGTATTAAATTTACCATTTATTTTGTATTTGTAGCAAGATTGTCTAGACTAGAAACAGACAAACGTCTCTCTTAGCAAGATATCCGATATTTGTGGATATTAGAGGACCTTGGTGGCCCAGTGGTCTAAACCGCGCGCTTACGGATCACAGCGTCTCTCGCCGCCTGGGTTCGAATCCAACTCGAGACAGATCCCAGTGTGAGAAAGTTTGTCAGTTTGCTTGCTGAAGGTCGGTGTTTTTCTCCGGGCACTCCGGTTTCCTCCGCCATTCAAGATCTGACCGCCTCGAAATAAGAGAAAAAAACTTGACTTGGGAGTAAAACACCATTACTTTACTCTGCTCGGTACTTGTGTATCTTGAAGCAGAAATAGCGTCTGTAAACCCAAATGGAATAAAATTAAAAAAAACAAAACAAAAAACAAAAACAAAACAAAACAAAAAACGCTTTAGCCAAGAAAACATGTTGATCCTGTTATATTTTTGATATTTGTAGCACCGTCTAGACAAAATAGCTGAGGCTGGTATACCAATCTGGATAACAGAAATGAGTGTTTCTGACCATGATGACCACAAAAAAGCCGAAACAATAGAGAATCTATTGACCCTTTACTTCAGTCATCCAAGTGTACACGGTGTCCTGTTCTGGGGATTCTGGGATGGAGATATAGGTCACAATGTAAACGCCTTGGCGACCGGGGCTAATGTAACGGTAAGTTTTTTTCGTATTTGGTAACACACTCCTTCCAGCAAAGAAATCTGACACCGATACAATATTTCTTATTCCTTAGAAAAGTAACCATTATAGTTTTTTTTCATCTAAGAAATAATTGACAACATAATTTTGTTTCTGTAAGGAGCAAGCAAGTAAAAAGGCAAGTGACTTTAACAATATGGACAAAATCTGAGAAAGAGCAGTGATAAAAAAATTGTATAAAAATGTTTAGTGCCTAAGAATAACAATATTTAAATGGTAGCAACATTAGGAAAAATGCCATTTAATAGGCTACAGTAAAAAAGTTTGTTGGCGGAATTAAAACGCGGCAGACAGAGCTTTGAGACCGACCCCGTCCTGAAAGGACTTTTACTGTTGCAATCCTAGAAATGGTCAATAAAAGCCGTAGTATTATCATGACTGACAGACGAGTTACCGAAAAATAAGTTATATAGTCAGTATAGTTGGCCTCACACAGGAAAGAGAACATTCCATTCTGACAGAGAATATTGCAATGAGAAAGCTTTCAGTCCGTCCGGTACCAACACTTCATACAGTTGATCAGTAGCACATCAGAAGCATTTTGAAGTGTACTAGTCAATACCATTTATAGGCAAATCTTTGTTACTATGGATGACACATGACACATGGGTCCATCATTTCCAAACAACAGTCTAAACACCTGGACCATCCTGATAAAGACGGAAAGACTTCCATTAGCTAGACAGGCTACGACCTCGGATTTCTGTAATGTTGATATAATTCTGATGGTTAATTATCTCCAAAGGGACATTTAATCAATGGCACACGCTATGCATCACTTTTGAGACAGTGACGAGAAAATAAAATTCAAGCGCCGAAGAAAATTAAGCAAGGATTTGTTCCACCAAGTTAATGTACCTGTCCACAAGTTCGCATTGCCATGGCTGCCACAAGCGAATGTTTCTTTAATATTGGCGAACATCCGCTTTATTTGCCCGATTTTGCTCCATCAGACTTTCATCTGTTACCAAAACTAAAAACCGCCATTTCCAGTCTGAAGATGATGATGTAATACATGTATTAAAAGACTTTCTGAACGGTCAAGACACGGACTTCTTTTAAAATGACAACAAGGCCAATAAATATCAATGACAGAAGTGTATAGATACTGAAGGGGACTATTTTGTTAAGTAATGCAAAATGCCGGCCAAAATTCAAACCCTTATAAATGAGTCTCACAACAAATTATCTCTCGTAAATACAATAACAGACATGAGCCCAGGTGCTCCTGAAAAGTAGTTGGTTTCGTTTTGCAAGCATCTCTAGATACAATGTATGTGATCGCTCATTGTGAATACTTATTATTATACCTGTAATTGTAGCCTAATGCAGCAGGATTGAGGTATCAACAATTGAGACAGTCATGGACAAGTAACTTCCGGCAATCACTGGCGCATGCTCGTGATGGTTTGTCATTCCGAGGTTTCCACGGTGAATATGAATTAAAGGTGAAGAAAAATGGTCACGTCATTGAAACAAAGACATTTAGTCTCGGACCAAATGGAAACAACGTGACCATTAATTTACAGGGTTCTAGTGAGTATTTATATGCGAATTTTCATCGCATGTTTTAAAGTTTTCTCAATATGCTCTTTGTAGAAATATATATCTTTGTTGTGTTTAAAGTGATTTACTTATCTTCATATTGCAATAAAAATAAAGAACCCCAAAATTGCAAACTATACGCTCGAAAATAAAAATGTGTAAAACAAAGTATGAAAAACCTCCAAAATATATGATATGAAAATGTGTAAAAATGGATCCCGTCTAAAATGAAATCTATAAAAGAGATTAAAATTAAATACCATCAAAAATAAAATGCGCAGAATTGAAGACCCTTTAAAATGTAAAATACAAAAATGTGTAGCTGAAAATGGATTTGACCCTTCAAAATGTAAAATACAAAAATGTGTAGCTGAAAATGGATTTGACCCTTCAAAATGTTAAATACAAAAATGTATAGCTGAAATTGAGTTGTCAAAGTAACCAATTAGATCACATACAGGACGTCGGGTATAAAACACAAAACAAGAACCAAGCATTAAAGAAGGCGACTTTGGATAAGCAAAGTTTTATTAAGTAGTTTAATTTCAATCCTTAGGAGGTTTTTGGAAGTCTTTTCAATAGCTAATCTTTTCCACAATCAGTTGTCCTTTTAATAAAATAATTAAGCCTTATTTTACCAAAATTGGACGTGTTAGCGTAATCCGTAACTTTGCTTATTTATACATTTAGAGATGAAAAAAAAAAAAAAAAAAAAAAAAAAAAAAAAAAAAAAAACACGGGTAACAGAGCCATCCCAAACCGTCATGTGATGGCTATAGAATTTTTCTATTGATGTGTTTTTCAAATGAGCTGCAGTACATTAATTTGAAATATTTTTTGAATTGGTTTTACCGACTATGAATAAAATTTTCTATCTTAAACTTACAGATTCCCACCCATCGTCAACATCAATCTTTGGATAGCGTTTTGGCTGTTTTACGTTGTTTACCTCGTTGTCTAGGTTACTACAGGTTACACAATGAGAAATAAAACTGGTTATAGAGATAGTGATCTGTTTGTCATATCGAGTATTTTTTTTAATCATTCATTCATGTTTTAATCCAAAGTATCTTTCTCCACTATAATTTTACAGGTAACAGTAACGTAAAATCGGGTTTTGTCGAAAAAAGGTCCAATTATCTCTTCAAGAATAAAAACAAGTACTTATTGAAATGGGATGTTATTATATATTCCTAACTAACATTCATTTCGGCCCAAAATGAAAAAAACAACTTTCTGGATTTACTGATGTTCAAAAACACATACCTACATTAATATCATTTTAAAAAATTACTACTGGCAAGGGTTGTAGAAAAAGAAGAAGAAAAAGAATATGGAGGGGGAAGAGACAAAACATTTGTTTTGAGTACATAAAATTGTTTCGTAGAAGCGTTAAGAGTTTTGGCACCCTGCATAGAAGAACCTAGTAAAACGAAAACTGCCTAAGTGCTTATACACGTTATTCTATTGTCATCGAAATGACCATCGATGCTCCTCCTTAGTTTTTTTAAACCCCAACGTCCAGAAGGTTACGTTATATTTGGCTTTAATCTATTAGACTTACAACCATGTAAAGAGAAGTCATTCAGAGAATTTAAATGATGACTTTTTTGTAATTGTGTTCGCTGCATCTTATTGGCAATTGAATATTGCGATAGCTGAGTTGGTAGAGTGCTTGCTCCGGGGGTGGGAGGTCGTGCGTCCGGGTCTTACCCAAAACTTGAAAGTATGTAGTGACTGTTGTTTTGCAAAGTACTCGGTATTACAAAAATGAAAGTCACGGTTCTTTCGGATTGGAACTTAAAATAAATGAGGTCCTGCGCCACGGTGCACGATAAAAATCTCTGCTGGTTTATGTAGTAAGTGCAACGTACAGGTTAAATTTCTGCACTTTCGCCTATAGCTGGCGACGTCTCGATATAGGTGAAATATTCTTGACTAGGACGTTAAACGCCATTACTCAACTCAACGCAATTGAACAAAGTACCAAGGTACTTAACCTTTTACATATGTCAAAACAGGTTAATCTTCTTGGAATGTTTTTGTTTATGCTTTTCCAAGGATGACATTATGTCATCAATTAGTCCTATGTCAACCCAAGATCGGGTGGTCTCAATACATAAAGTATTAACACATCTTACTTCGTTTTTTATTTGTACCTGTGATCTGGAAAATGTCGGGTTTATCTTGATCAGCTGCAACCTTTATGTTTCATATGAATATGTGTGTAAAAAAAGATTCGCCACAATCATCCGAAGCCATTTTCTCTAAAGTTTTAGCTTAAGGATTACAGGTTTCTTGGCAGTATAGATTCTAATCAAACTATATATACATATCAGATTTTCGTATAAAAATGTTTCTGAGTTTTATAACAAAAAGCCAAAGGATTTACTCCCCGGGACTCCGATTTTTTAAATTTTCTAAAACAGACCAACTTGATACAAAAATGTACTTTCTTAGCGTGAGAGCCAAAATTCCATCCAAATGAATCTATTAATGTATTATAAGTTAAACTGCAAGTTACTTATAGCACGAGGAATTTGGAACAAGTTCAAGCCAGTAGCAATTTGCAACGACATTCACAACAACGACGATAACTAGCACAACTAAGAACATTTTATTGACGTATTAAGGAAATAATAATAAATACAAAAAACAAGATAAACACACGTTAAGACAGCTGGTATTCTTCTTCTTCTTCTTCTTCTTCTTCTTCCTTATACTGAGTAGGGTTATTCATGGGATGTCAAGACTCGGGCGCATGATGATGGCAGTTAAAATCAAAACGTGTAAAACAACATTGTATTACTACTTTACATACACAGACAGGATCCTGTTCTCAACAGGCATACCTCTCAATTGGCGCCTTAAGTCCTCGGTGGTTATTGCGGCTTGCAATTCTGGAGGCAAAATGTTTCCCTGTCGCACTGTCCATGGAAAGAACAGTAAATTGTGTATCTTTGATCGAACACAAGATATCAAGATATTCTAGCAACAATTTTTCCAGTTGGCTATTGTTACTGCCGTAGGACCCTTACTGTAATTCGGCAGCAAAGACACTTGTCGTATCCGTAACCTGGCTGTCACTGCGCATGGTTTGTCGTGACATAATCTAGCTGTCAAGACGCATGTTAAAACCGTCATTTGGCTGTCGAAGCGAATGTCGTAATCGTAATATAGCTCTCAAGACACTTGTCGTAACCGTAACAAGCTGTCTGGGCGCATGCCATTACCGTAATCTAGCTGTCATGACATTTGTCGTTACCGTTATCTGGCTTTAACGGCTCATGTCATAACCGTGATCTAACTGTCAAGGCACTTGTCTTAACCGTAATGTGGTAGTCAAGGCGCATGTCTTAAACATATTTTGGCTGCCAATGCACATGTTCTAAACTTTTTCTGCCAATCATATCGCATGGCCTAACCGTGCTCTGGCTGTCAAGGAAGCTATATTACCTAACCGTATTCTGGCTGCCACAGTTCAAGTGCAAACAATATCCTTGGCGCCATGGGTTTCTTCGGAACAAGTTGAAATCGAACAGTTTTTGTCACTCCGCATGTTCACAGCTTGACTGTCACTGGCATTTCCTACCTTTTTTGTACCACGACGCATTTCCTAACCGTATTCTGTTTCACGGCACATTCCGCTTTAGGGCAGATACAACGATTTATATTGCTTATCTCGATCACAAATTAAACCTGCAGCACGACGGGGCCGTAGATAGATCTACATCTGTTGACTTATTATACATTATATTAATATATATTGTAAAATTTTTATTCTATTTATTAGTCAAAAAAACTTTAATTAGAAAATGGTAACAGGTGCTCGCCACTGCTTGTTGAAAATATCAGTAATATCTGAATTGTGATCAAGATATTTCTGCTATGTGCTTGCCTTTTATGTGGAAAGTCATTTTTCATCAAGAAATTTCTAATAATTTCTTGCCTTTACGTGAAAGAGATGCATATTATGTTGTCATTTCATCTATTTTTGTGAAGATTTCTGCTTTTATTTGCATTTAAATTGTTGTGTACTATCTTTGATATTTATCTTTAAAATAAGTGTCTTCCCTTTTCGACCTTTGTGCTCGTGTATTTCCTGATGTGACTTTGGGCGAGATATATTTTCTAACTCTAGAGTCGCGAGTTACTGGAGTAAAATCGCCATAACACTGAGAACATTTTTATTTTTAAACAACATGGAGACAAACAACGACTGATCTTACCAGTCCTATGTATGATATGAAATTAAGACAAAAATCCGGCGTTTTCGGGAGATCTTCATTATTTAAATGACAGATCGGGACCAGGCGGACAAATCCTTCAAATTTGATATATTCGTATATACAATTAGCTCAATAAAGTTACTTTCAAGTTCAAATACAAAATTTTGACTATACATGCGTTTTGTGATATTGATTAAATACATTATCGAAATCCTCACGGTCAAAATACCCAATACGTTTTCACGTTAATTTGACTTTATCACTTTGCCGCCATTTTTGTTCTTACCACGCCTGCAAGTTAGGTAGTGTGAGATTTTGTTCCGCGAACAATGTGCTTGGTGCACGTTCTTGTTGTTCAAAAATTCAGACACAAGAACTATGTTCGCCCAAAGACACACCTGGTTACCCTGTTTCATTCCTGGTTCTACATGTATAATCCCTGATTCCCCCCTTGTGTCATCCCTTTGTTGCCATTGTGTCATCCCCAGTTATCTCAGTGTAATCCCTGGTAACCCTCGTTTGTAATCTTTTGTAGTACCTGTGTAATCCCTGATTACCCTTATGTGTCATCCACTAGTTACTGTCGTGACATTTCCGATCCCCCCCCCCCCTGGTTACCATCGTGTCTTCCATTGTTGTGTCGGTGTAATCCATGGTTACGTACCCTTATGTGTCATTCGATGGTTTCCTTTGTATCAACCCTGGTTGTGTCAATGTAAATTCCTGGTGACCCTTACGTGTCATTCGATGGTTACCTTCGTATCAACCCTGGTTGTCATTATTTGGAAGTTCGGTTGTTTTCTCTAGTTCCCTGATATCATCCACCGACCCTGAACCGACAGCAAAAAGACTTGATATTTAAACTACATTACTACAGTCCACTGTTTTTAGGTCAGTAAAATCGAAGACACACTTGTATCTGTTATTATTGAACTCCTTTACCATCAATGTATTTTTTTTAATGTATTCAAATGTTATTTATTTTCTCAGCTACTTATAAAATTATTGGTGTTCTGTCTTTATGTTCAAATTTAACTGCAATCTAATTATAATCGATTGTATGCAAAAAGCCATAAATACCTTATATATTTTTATGTTATCACGTGACCCAATTATTATTGGAACTTTATTAGATTGAAGGTTTATTTATTTATTTATTTATTTATTTATTTATTAATTTATTGAAATATACTCTGTAATGACCATTATCCAGGAAAGTAACATAAACTATAGGAAACATAGCAACAAATACTGTATCAGAAACACCAATAAAAGCACTTATATAAGCAACTGAGGGAACAAAAATAAGCACATTGGAATCCAAATTTGCCACACCAGCACAGACAAAAAGTTTTGAAAGCAACCATTGTAAGACTTTTCTGAAGGAAGTTTTCACAGAAGTCTTGTTTCCAAAAATAGACAATGGTTAGTTTGTTGAATGTTTTACGTCAAATCAGCATTTTTTAGTTATTGATGAGGCGATTTTTTAAAAAAAAAAGAAAAAAAAGTAATCTCTATTTTTAATCTCAACACAAGTTTGTGTGTTGCGTAAGTATCTCTTATCTGCATTGTACTGGTGCTCATAGTATAATAGTGACCTTAAGAGTGCTACAACATTTGCCCGCAGTGTTGCATTTAAACAGTGCAAGCCTCTCAGTCCGTTAAACTGGTACCGAGTCAACCAGTAAAGTGCTATTAGGAGATTGCGGTAGATCTGCCCAGTCGAACCCACAGAATTGCGATACCTTAATGTTGAAGACTAAAGCCTTAACTTTACTACCCTTCCTACATCATAAGAGAGATGACTAAATTCAGCTTATTTTTATATGGTAACGTAATCTTTAAAATACCTGTACAATATGTCTTGTTTTATCAACAAAATATCAGTATTATATATCTAGGTCAAAAAGATTTAAGATGATTTTTTTTTTGGGAGGGGGGGGGGTTGGGGGTGGGGTGGGGAAATTAGCGACACAAACGCATTTCTTCACCGAAAGACCCACTGGACGCAAAAAAAAAAATCTATAATTTTTTTTAACATAACAATCATATATGATCAGTAAAAACAGTTGGGTTGATTTTCTGAAGCAAGTAATTGAACAGTCAAAAACAAAGAAACAAACTAAATATCTTACAGCTGAATTGAATATTCTTATTTTGTCTCTATATAAAGGTTGATCCTTACAAACGTATATATACTAGCAAGCAGCGTTAAATGACAGTATCAGGACTAATTATCACCCAATTTAACGGTAGATACGTATCTCGGATCTAGACTGGTTCAAACTATTTTATTCTTCGCTGAAGATTCTTTCAACAAAGTCTATCTGTTTTAGTCATAGATGATAAGGTTGTATAAATTTTGACATCTAGTGTATTTTCTTATACGTTGATCAAGATTATGGTATTTGAAATATCACGAATCATGCATAAAAATGCATTTCTACCTGGGAAACAAGGTAAGATATATATAATAATAATAATAATTTTATATATATATATATATATATATATATATATATATATATATATATATATATATATATATATATATAAAACTTTTAAATCGCTTTGTCTTCGAGGGGTTTTATTTTCGCGGATGATAATCAAAAATTAAAGTATATTGCGTTTCTAGTAGCATTGTGTTTTAAACTGTCATTGATATAATGTCGCGATCCCTACATCTCAATTTATTTGGTATTTCAAACGGAAGTGTTTTTGTTAAAACGTTTATGCATTATGTATTAGGCGTATTTTTTTTTCTTAAAAGCGTATGTCTAAGAATTAAGAATAAATTACAAGAGCTTTTTTAAAAAATCCTAAATCCCTTTTTCCTCCAACAAGAAGCTTTAAAGAAACTCAAGATTGAAATACATGCACTTGGCAACTTAGTTTTACTTGGATGTTGCCAATTACATGTACTATGTCTTTCAGTTAAAACATTCTTTCTTCTATTTAAAACTAGACTGTTTAGTCTGTTATTTATCATGCAAATTAAAATCACAAATTCGTGATTTAATTAAAGTTTGTTTTGATTTGCAATTACAGTGTCTAAATACTAAATGATTGGTTTAAACTTTTCTCTCAGTCGAATTCCCACGAATAATGGAAAAGATAAATGAAAAAAAAATAATTACGCGATTTAAATTGGATCCTTCCAGTGTTCCTTTTTTATCATTCAGAAAACAGGGTTTAGTACTTTCTCGTTCAATCTTGAGACATTTATTTAAGCTTGGTTTGATGTAAATGTATGCCATAGACCACTTACATTACTCTGGCACCGGGTCAGCTAATCGATACTCCAGTTCTCCTAATGCTGAGCCCCAGACGAGAAAGCAATATCTCATATTTTAAAGTTTTATGTATTACCTGCCCGGGGGCTCAAGTCCGTTTTTGAGGCAGAAACCTTACCGCTTCTATCTAAAAATTCAATCTAATGAGTCCAATGGCTCATTTGGCAGGAGTAAATCCAAATTCGAAAAAGTAGTCCGTATGTTTGCATGTTTTGGATGTTTATTCGGTAGATTCTGCTCGTTCTATTTCTCGATTGTATACGGCAGGTTACTTAAAGGAAGGAACAAACATGCTCCAATTACTTTGTTCCCCACATAATAGTAATGTTGTCCCCGTTTATATTATCCAAACCAATAAATTTTTCGTGTTCAGAGGTCTGGGTTTATATGTAAACCAAATAAAATTTCTAGGAGTGCTACTCGAATTGAGCAACCGGTTTTTGGATTATTGCTAAAACAACAGGCTGACCAATTCTTCGGAAATTTCCGTTTTCGACGGAAACGCACTGCTTAGACTGGAAAAACGCATGGAAAATATTTTTAAAAAACCTGAATAAAACGGAATCCTTCCATTTCTTGACTATTATGATATAGCAGAAAGGCAATGATGCTAGTTACAATGTACATGCGAAGCAGTGGCGAGCGTTAAAAATATACCACTTTGGTGATATCACGCGTTAAACATGTACCAATCTGGAAAAATAATACAAAGTGATTGGTCAGCCTGAAACCATGCCAGTAGATAGAAGTTCTGGTGCTCCCCTAAAGGCGGGAGTTTCATTACCTGTAATCCCAATATTTTTATATCTTTTTTTTTATTATTTCAATAATATCTTTGTCGTGTCTTTTTAGTAGTTTTTGGTATTGTCAAGCAGATAATTTTACCCACAAACTTCTGGTGGAAATTGCATTACAAAGCTTAATTGACCTGGTTTCCATTGTGTTACACAATATGTTTCCTAGGAGTACTGAACCGTATCTTTTACAATTTCACACGAGTCATCAGATTTCTACCACGATTAAATACCTTAATCGAAATCTTTTTTTAAAAAAAAAAAAAAAAGGTCATTGACTTGTACTAAATATAATGTTAGCAAGTATAAGTCTAACTTTAATATTTATTATAGTTAAAGTGTCATTGTCCTTTCGGTAGAGTTTTCAGGTAGAGTTTTGAGTCAAATTAACATTTTTACTTCATTCTTCCCATCGTGATGTACATTTTTTTTAACATATAACCGTAAGTCTCGGTAACCGAATGCTATAAATCGCGCGCTTATGGATCACAGTGCCTCTGACCGCATAAATTCAAATCCTGCTCGAACATGCAGATCCTATGGCTACTGTCAAAATGTTTGTCAGTTTGCTTGCCGAATATTAATGTTGCATGTTTTCTCTGAGCACTTCGCCATCCCAAAGCTGACCGTCTCAATATAAGTGAAAGAATCTTGTTTCTAGAATCTTTACAGGGTTGTAAAACATCATTAATCAAATCCAATCAAATTGTCTATATAACCAATGTTAGCCTACCAATTTATTATTAATTAAATTAATTAAATTATTAATTTTTAAATTTATTTATTTATTAATTTTAATTTTTTATTTATTATTTTTGTAAGTAGTTGAATAATGCATGTTATAAGCATGGCTCAGAAACTTATACTTAGCAAGACATAGTATTGTTTAAAGCTGCATTAAGTTTTCCAAAGAAAAAAAATAAAACGGTGCTAATCTAATAAATGATATTCCTAATGAACAATGTTACATTTGGTTCAACGATAAAAGCGCGAATAAATACAGAAATTACAGTATTTACCCAGCGAGATGCAGCATTTGGGATCTAATATTAGATCATGGTTACGTCATCAAAACCCGGGTCATTTAAACACAACTTTCAAAATGTTGAAATACGATAAATTAAACACAGAACTTCGTTGAATTTGTCATTAGTGACTTAGTAAAGGAAAAATAACACTATTTCAAATACATCTGGATATTAATGAAGGACAATTTATGTAATCTGTCATGTTTCACTTTCGATTCTCGGCTTTTCCGTACATCCGTGCGCATGCTCCAAGCTCATAATTAACATCGTAGAACACTGACCAACCGGTCAGAGGATTCCGTTTATTTACAGCTAAAAGAAATAAAATTTTAGAAAATGAATGTCACGGATCGTGGTTAGAAAATATCTATTTTTTTAAAAAATATGTATTTTTAGAAAATCAAAAAATTCAGAAAATTGAAAAACTTAATGCAGCTTTAAAACTGCAATAAATTTGAGTGCATAAAAAATTATATAATTGATTGTCTAAATGAATACCTCCGATAAAACAGTAAAATTAGACACCATAAAAAGTTATCTCTCTCTCTCTCTCTCTCTCTCTCTCTCTCTCTCTCTCTCTCTCTCTCTTTCTCTCTCTCTCTCTCTTAACCTCTCTTCCAATAGTAATAAACGTTTTATTTCTCTTTGTATTTCCTACTATATCTTCTATTCTTACTTTTTTTCTGCAACCAAAAATAACATTCCTTCTTTGATTTTAAACATACAAATCAAATTCTACATAAGATTTTTTTTATCTTTTTACTCGAAAATATAAAATATTTGATGCTTTCCTATAAATCATTGTCCGACTATTATTCTTAAAGTCATAAAGTTTTTATCTTTTTACTCGAAAATATTAAATATTCGATTGCTCTCTTATGATATAAAAAATTCGATTATAAGTGGACTATTATTGCATCTTAAAGTCATAAATTTTGAATAATTAAATTTTATATGCTCTCTTTTTCTATATTGCTAGGTGAAGCAAAAACATAGCTTGTGAAATTTAACAATTTTAAAAAAACTTCAGTGGTATTTGTTCATTTCATGACTGTCAAAGTATGACGTTAAAATGAATTATTGTCGATTTCATTGTTATAGATGGGTGATTTGAACTACTTGTAATCCCTCTCTACGCATGTACACAAACACATACTTGTGACTTAACTTGTTGAACTAGATTTTGCATTTTTTAATTTTTCAAATGCTACAATGAATGTACTCTTTTTAAAAGTGGAACTGATAGTGTGTACGTGCGTGCGCGCGCGCGTGTGTGTAAATAAATATTGGAATTATCATTCTTTTTTAAAATAATCCGAAGTAATCCACAAATGACTTGCGAGTCGTTAACCGACAGATTTGTATTTAATTTATAATTTATATGGGAAATCCATTTCAATCAGAGTAAAGTAATGCTGATTGTGACATATACCAAACTCACGATTCTGTGCTTTAAACCGATATGGTCAATTCTAGGATAGTACCGGAGTACCCCAAAAAACCCAACAACCTTCAGCAGGCGAAATCCCAACTTAGACAGGCGCCATTCATGATGTTTCGAGTGACGTTACTCTTACTCGTTTGACTACTATGGTAGCTCAGTTGGTAGAGTGCTTGCTTCATATGTGCATATGTGGGGAATTAATTCATGGGTCCGAATCCCGGCCGGGTCTGACCAAATCTTGAAAATAGGTAGTGACTTTCGCCAAGCACCCAGCATTTAGAAATAAAAACACAAGGTCCTTAAAAATGAGACCTTAAAAACCGATGTCCAGTGCCCCGTTAAAGAAACCTTCCCGTACATTGCCCTAACCGCACTGCACAGGTAAAAGTTTCTGCCACTTCACCTATAGGTGGTGACGCCTCGATATAAGTGAAATATGCTTGACTGGAACGCAAAACCCTATTTAATCAATCAATCAATCGTCCTTGATTATCTATATCAGGTCAACGATTTTGCTTGTTTATGTAGAATAATAATCTATGCATATATATATGTGATGTATGAGAGAGAGAGAGAGAGAGAGAGAGAGAGAGAGAGAGAGAGAGAGAGAGAGAGAGAGAGAGCTCCAACAATAAATAAATGGAAGTTTAGTGAAATGGAACGAAATTTTTAAATTAATTAAATAGTGATCAAATAACCATTCCAGTTTTTGAACTTGAAAAATATTTCCATTTCTGAAAGAAGTATGTAATTTCCCAATCGTAATGAAATATACTTAATATTATTAACTAGTTAAACTAATAGTTATGAAATTTTTATAAGTATCATATAAAAATTTACCGATTTCCTTATATAATTTGTAAGTACATATAAGTAGTTTATAATGAAAAATTTTTATTTTGAATGGTGGAGAAAAACCGATTAAGGATTTAAATAAAGCGTCATGCGAATTTCCTTAAAGGAAATACACAGATTTAGTGAGTCACATGTGTGTATTAGCGCTGTACAATAACGTCGCCGTAGTTAACAGTATAGTCCAATGATATGAAAAGAATGCTTAATGCACAGATTTGAGAATGGTGGTGCACGATGTACGTATTTCTCCTAAGGTACATATAAATTTCTGCTGAGAGAGAGAGAGAGAGAGAGAGAGAGAGAGAGAGATTTACTTGAAAAACTATGTACTAGGTAATGTTATTGAATCGAATTTCATATACGTGTAATTTAGTCTTCAAAGAAATGAAGTATAGTCTTTTTTTGAAAGGAACAGCGTGTTTTTGTAAAGAACTTCTTTACAAAAAATTCTTTTGTGTTTTTTATTTAAAATTAGTAAATAATAGTATAATAGTCACTATTAGTCTATGTTTAATAATCACAGAGCGAAATAATTGTTTCATATGCTTTAAATCAACACTTGTATTTTATTCATGTAATGTGTAATTTATTTGTTTTTGTAAAAAAAAAATATATCACCGATCATATATTTGAATGATTTCCAGATGTTACAAAAGTTTGACTTATTTGTCCTGTTGACACAAGATTAGGTTTTATCACACACCCATTGAAGTTCTGTCTTAAATATTCCTGAATGCACGGATGAATAGACACGTCAGTCTTTCCTCGCTTAACACGGCATTGAGTAAGATATGCAACAGATCACTTTGAATAGTATCAGTTTTCTTAACGTATTTAAATCGAGATTTGTTAAAGTATTGCCTCTAGATGTATTATTTATTTTTTTTAAATTGTAGTTTTAAAAAGGAGGGGAAGTAAGGCATGAATAGCATAGAGGGAAGACATTTTGTTTACCACATGGTGGATATCTGTTGGACTAAATCAACAAAGTGTTCTTTTGTTTCATGAAGACATGCTGCATGCAATTAGAAACAATACTACACACGTTGGGTAAGCGATCCCTTTTGATAAATTGTGTACGATATTACACTGTCTTACAAGACTCGTAAAAACTCGAGATCTTGGAGATAATCGCGTTAACTTCACACGTTGTAGTAGCTGATGAAAACAGTGAAGGATGTATTTATTATAATGAAAAGTATGGAGGGATTTTATCTGAGATGTCTTGACCTCGATTGAACTTCATTTAAAGCTGACAGGTGGTATGCGTAACACATGTAAACAAACCGTCTTAAATACACAAAGGATTTTATTTATTTATATATATATTTCAATACTGGAAAAAGGAGTTATAGGAAAAATTTCGGAGGATAATGATGGAAAAAATCACAGTGTTACCATTGGTACAAATTATCATGTTAAATTGGATCAGGATGTGTTTCAAACTACGCTAGAAAATGATTCTTCAACATCGCCTGGGATAATTGTGTCTTACGACCCCCTTGATGGTTTCGAAAAGCAGAAAGCAAACGACGTAAATTTAGCATTTCTGCCAAGTTTCGCCCTAATTTTATTCATAGTACTGATTTGTTTACGCATCTGTGTATGGTATAGGGAAGAATTTAAATACAAAAGCCGAGGCTGTAGTTACGACATTACAAGTTACGTCATTTTATCTCAAGGTGACGATAAATTCCGAAATATCGATATTAAATCCGATACGAATTCATACGATACGTTCAATTCAATTACTTCATTTCTTCGAAGAAATCCACAAATTCATGATACAATTCATTCCACGGGATCTTTACAAAATCGTATTGATGCTAAAATTTACGAAACTGTGCGATCGTATACACCAATTTTGAAGAAAGTCCATCAAAACAACGAAACGGAATTGCTTCCTATTCCCGCAGGTAAAAGGTCCCGAAAGACGAGCTTGCCAAACTCATACACGGTAAGTCTAGAGGCAAAGGAAGTACGGATAAAAGACACGAGGTTCCGAGTAGTCCCAGCATTGGACAATCATTGGAAACATGTCAGCATGAGAAATTCTTTTAAGTATAGAAATAGAACATCTTCCCAAAATGAAGAAGGGTCACAAATTAAACCTGACCAAATAGATGAACAGCCCAGGCTTGTTCCAAATTCCGAACCCGGAAGTCCTAAATCAGACCTCAGTAAACAAACAAACAAAAAGATCATGGTAGATGCAGAAACACAAATAACTACACCACCAAAAAGACGGCGAACTTCCTCCCGGAAACGACGTAGGTTCAAAGACTCATCAAGCGTAGCATCTTCATTTGAATCAACTAGTCTTGGCGATTCCATTTCGCGAATCGATGCAGGCGATTCATTATCGAGTACAAGTAATTCAAATTCAGTGAATCAGCAGGAGAGTTATGTTCAAATTAATGGCAAAAACAAATTTATGTTAGCCGATCAACAAATGCATTATGACGAGTGTCCCAATGTTAAGGCGAGTTCTACGTGTGATTCGGAAAATACCGACTCTCAAAACGTTGTTTTTGTGACAGCTATGGTTCATAATCAGCTGACCAACGATGGTCATAGAGATGAGGCTACACAAACAAACGTGGGAAATTCAAAACCTGTCGCGGGAAAAACATGTTCGGATGCTAACGACACAAATGGTGAAAAATTTAATCCACTTAACATAAACGGATTAGTGAATAAACCTCATCTCCGCAGTGCTTTATCTTATCCTTCCATTGTGTCAAATGTTTTTGTGAAATCAACAAATGGAAATAATAATAGAACGAATGGTTATATTAAACGTCATAGATATTATAGCTGGAATAGTGGGTTGAGTCATAAAAATGTTTGCACGTGTTTGTCAACAAATAGTGCTAGTAAAGACCGTGAAATGTTGAAAGTTCAAAGTTCGACATGCATGGTTTGTTATTTCAATCATAATTATGCGCAAAATAGTTTGAAATTTAATGATTCAGAAATTGATAATATTGTTTGTGAGCAAAAAGAAAATCGAAATGAAAATCAGAAAAATTCAGAGGTAATTTTACAAATAGAGGATTGTGGTTGTTTGAAACAAAATGGCGTTGTTAGTGAAACAAATTTCGTTCTCTAATTCCTTGAATAATGTGAAAAGTGACAATTTTCGGATTGATTTAGATAAATAGCAATTTTATTTAAAGTATGTTATACATATCAAAACATTCCTTAAATATATATTATATTTTTTATTAAATATTTTTTTATTTTCAAAGAAAATATTTGTTCATAGGCCGCCCAGAACACTACATAACATTTAGATGTGTTGTCCGCTGGCGCTATGTAGGTATATACATACATTTTAATCTCATTAAAAAGAAGTGGTTGGAAACACAAAAAAAAGTTTTACATCGAAATAAATAATAAATATTAAATAGAAATATATGTTCTTTGTGAACCCTAACTTGGGGCTTGTGACCTATATAAACATTGACAAGGGATGCATGACCTATATAAAGAAGACAAGGGATCTATAACAGATATAATATGTTACTAGCCCATTTACATTGAATGCCTAACTAATCAGTCAAGATTCTTTCACTTATTTCTAGGCGGTCAGTTCTGGGATGGTGGAGGAAACCAGAGTCCCCGGAGAAAACCACCGACCTTCGGAAAGCGAACTTACAAACTTTCTCACACAAGGATCTGTCCCGAGTGGGATTCGAACCCAGGCGGTGAGAGGCACTGTGATCCGTAAGCGCGCGCTTTAAATCACTTGGCCACCGAGGCCCCCCACTAACTAATAAGGTTAAATTGTTTGGTTGGTGATTTGTTGTAATGGTGTTTAATGTCGCATTAGCATTTTTTAACCTATTTTTGACGAGTGAAAGTGAAGAAAAAATTAAAGAAAGTAGTAACAATGCCATGTGTAACTTCTGAAATTTATAAAATAATACATTCAAAAATGGTACATAACAATATATTGTCATACATGTACCAATTTTGAATGTATTTTTTTATAGAATATTCAGAATCGGTACATGAAAAAATGGTACATGCCAATATATTGTCATACATGTACTAATTTTGGAAGTATTATTTTATAAAATTCAAAAGTGGTACATGATAATATATTGTCATTCATATACCACTTTTAAATGTATTATTTTATAAAATTCAAAATTGGTATGAGACAATAAGTTTAATTTGCAATGATATTTTAGGAATCTGTTTTAATCATATACAATGGAATACACTTGTGTATATTGCAAATTTTAAATTGACAACCATCAAAGAAAAATATGCAAATTTTTTATGCCTTAAAATAATTTTTAAATTGCAATTTATGTAAGCAAGGAATAAACTCACGTTTTTTAGTCTAGAATTTTGAGTGTTAAGGTGAAAAATTGGATTATTTCATTATTTCACAATGTAAGGAATGAGGCCTCCAAGCATTTCTATAATTTTTCAGTTTATGTTTACTAAATTTTCCGTCACGGTATTTTCACACGAACTTTTGCATCACGCAAAAAAAAAATGTGATTTCAAATCTTTTGATCTGATCTCAAAATTTAAATAATCCTTCTTTTAGTACATGAGTATTTGACATTAGTTTTAAAAGTACAACCTAATCGTGCAGGCGTGCTCAAAGTTAAACACATCAATTATATTTACATAATCTATACGTAACAAGTACATGCATGGATAATGTACTTCTTGTACCATTGCTCAACGGCTCTTGTTTATACATGCAAATTTTACTGTATAATAATCTATATTATTACTTATAAGATTTTTTTTGGAAGAGATTAGTCATTTCCCTCTTTTTTGTTCTCGAATGTCGTTTAAGTTTTAAGCGGGAAAGATTGGTTGGTAGATTGTAATGTTGTTTAACGCCGCATCAGCATTTGTTCAGCAATTCGAGGCTAGAGCAAGGTAATTTTTTTCTTGAATGAATTTAAGAAGTGTATGTTTAAGATTTACAAGTGTGTATTAAAGTTTGCCGTGTACTAGCGCGCACTCTTGGCGACGTTTTGGTAAAGTGCTAGCTCACTGAGCAAGTATGCCGCAGACAGGCATACCACACTCCTAGTCACACTATTCTAACATGGACCGGTTGAACCTGTCAGTACTCCAAACCCGTAATGCTAAGCATTAGTTTCTCAAATTTAATGTCTTGTATATGATCCGTCCTGGTTTATAACCTCCGACCTTTAGCCATGTAAAGGAACGCCACACTACTGAGCTACCGATGTGGTTTAAGCGGAAAGATTATGTCTCCGTTTCTCGAATGCTGTAAAGTATCAGCGGCGTCATTACAATGTAAGAAGAAGAGTGAAATAATGGTGTTTTTGCCCAAGTCAGAATTCTTTTACTTTTATCGACACGGTCACTTCCGGGATGGTGGAGGAAACCGTGATGCCAAGAGAAAACCACCGACCTTCGACGGTCGAACTGACGGAACTTTCTCACACAAGGAACTGCCCGAGTACATTTCGAAACTAGGCGGTGATATACACTGTGATCCGTAAGCGCGCGGTTAAGACCACTCGGCCACCGAGGCCGCCCCTACATTATAAAACATATCAATCTAAAAATAAATCCATATGCTATAATTCTTCTTTTTCTAACATTCTAGTCTCTGAGTTCATATTAAAAGACAAATTATATTTTTGCACATCAAACGCACGAAGCGTATGCAGAACACTCGTTGATTACAGATTTTAGTATTTTACCTGACTTGCGCCACATGACGTTGTCTTTCTTTTGATAACCAACTGGATTTGAGAGTTTTAATGTAAATGTATTTTTATAGCGATAAGGTACATGTACAAATGTTATCAGACAGTATTTTCATTCGCGAGAGAGAGAGAGAGAAGAAAAAAGATTTCAAACAACTAACAGTACGGTGGATTACAACCTCTAACCTTTGATACCAACTGCAAGATTGACTTATTGATTTTATGTGGTTTAACATCCAAGACGTTGCCATATATATAGGTGAAGTGGCAGAATTTTGACATTTGTAGTAGGCTTATGGCAATGTGACGGGAGGGTTCTTTAACGTACCAAGCCTGTCGTGACACGGGGAATCGGGTTTTTAAGGTTTCATCCGAAGTACTCCGTGACTTTCACTTCTAAATCCCGAGTGCTTGGCAAAAGAAAAGTCTCTACCTATTTTCAAGTTGTGGCCAGACCTTGCCGGGGTTCAAACACCGACCTCCCACATCCGAAGCTATTGAGCTATTGTAGTGGCTCCTCCCAACTACAAGAAAACAAGTGGAGTAGTTGTGTTTTAGAGCATATTCAAAAAGTAAATAAACCTCTTAGGAATTCTAAATTAAAATTCTACTTGGAAGGATTCTGGCGTCAGTTCGGTTAACGAAGTTCGTTGTTTTTATCAAGCACTCTAGTTTCCTCCACACTCCCAAGACTTGAATGATTCAATAAAAGCGAAAGAATATCTACTGGGTGTGAAACAATATAACTCACGCCACTAGAAATGACGTCATTTCATGATTTATCGTTCTATTTTCCCAAACTTTCTGATATTTATATTGACAGGTTTTTATGCAAGGTGTGAACATCTTTACTAATTAGAACATTACACAAAGAACAACGCGCATAACTGATAATGATTGTCCGATATAATCTCACTAACATGCTGAGATAACGTCATATAAATTCCAGATGATTCGTCTGGGATAACAGAATGTGACGTGCAATAATTATATAACTTATTGGGTGTTTCCCCTTTTGGCTTTTAGATATACAGCTTTTCGCTGCTTATATAATATATATCGTTTACATAATTCCTCCAATCTTTCATTTCAATGCGCATTTGAAAATCTTTATAGACGTATTATCTTTCTGGAAGAATAATTAGCTTTACGAAAAATTAATTTTTTTCTAAAATGTCAAACGTCTAATTCGATTTAAAAATATTAAAGCATTTATTCAGGTAATGATGTTAATTAATAATTAAGATGCCTTCGTCGTAACATTATATTGTCGTTTTCCTAATAAGTTCTACATGTTTGCTTGTGATGATTGTGTCGGTATGATGTAATTAAAAATATGGAGGCTCATTAGTGTCGAAATGCTGTGATTAAAATATGGAGGAACATTAGTGACAAAGATACTTTTATCACAAACCGTGATGTAAGACACCTGTGTCTCATTAGGTTTTGTTAAAAGTATACAGAAAGCTGTATAATAAATAAATAAAGAAAGAAAGAAAGCAACCAAGAAGAGGCACAACAAACGAAAAAAAGTATTGCAAAGATAAACATTTAACGAGACTATCGTCCATAAAACTCCTAGGTGTTTGGGCATAGTAGACATGCAGCTGCACAATGATATCCAATGGTTGTCTGAAGACTTAACTTGAGAGCCCCACTGGTTTCAATGGTTTCAAGATGCAGTTAAAGGGTACCTGTAACAATTTTCAGTTTTGATATATTTTATTTGTCATACTTAAATATGGCTTTACCGAAAATGTCACAATAATCCATCCAAAATAAGGAAGATACCGGTGATTTTCTAATACATCTCCAGAAATATCGTTATTTAAAACTCTTAATATCAAGTCTTTATTAGCAAATCTATTGATGTATATTATATACATTCTTTCAAATAAGCACAAATTATTAACCAAACAATGAATAGATAAGAAATGCCTATGTTTGGTGGCTATGGATTAAATTTCAGAATTTGCATTTTGGCTAGCAAAAAATAACAGTGTCCCTAAAAATTAAAATAAAAAACTTAACTTCTAGTTCAAAAAGTATTAAGTAGCTGTAGCGGTATAAAATATCTTCACAGACTTAAACTATACTGTGACAAAGCGTTTACAATTCCAACTATAAAACAAATGTTATTGTTTTACAGAAGAATTGAGGCGCCTAGTTATTTATTTCCTCTTTAAGTTGTTGATTTTAAATACAATTGTAAAGTAGAGCAAAGCAATACATTATCAATATAATAGAGTGGATAATTCCTTATATAATGTCGTTGGTACTTAAAAAAACGACTTTATACGGAAATAGGCACCTACATATCAAGTTATTTGTCATGTCATTATGCTTGACCTTCTTTGAAACTTTAGGTCGTAATTTTGTAGCTATGGTTCAGTTGTTTTTTCATACCCATTTATTCATTTTTAAAGTACCTTGATTTAAGAACTGCTAAAACACCCGTTACATAATTAAGTTTCGTATTGAAAACCTGTACACATGCAATGATAATATAATGGTGTAATTATAAATATGAACTATGACATTGTGCTATCTTACTGATTCTCATAAAGTTAGCAAAGCGTCAGGGTATCGAGATACTATCAAAAGATAAGCGTAGCTCATCTACCCATGATATAGTGCAAGATACTTGTTTACAAAGCCTTGTTGCTCAACCCTGTTTTTTTAAATTTAAACCATAAAGAAAAAACCTTTATATAAGCAATATAACCATAAACACAAAACGAAAAATATATACATATATATTTATATATGATATAAAAAGTTGAAATGGCATAAATCAGTCATCATAGTTTTTGTAACACTTTTTTTTTTTTTTTTTTTTTTTTTTTGTTCTGAATACTTGATGTGTTTTGCTGTTATCAAACAAGAATATAATTTTCAATGAGAAAGGTCACTTTTTTATCTAGATGTACAAGTAAATGAAAAATTCTCTATCTATAAATACATATTTAGAACACCTACTGTTGAAATTACAACTAACTGAATATATTATATTTACATACATAAATTTGTATTTGGTTTGAAATGTTGTTGTTGATGATGATGATGATGATGATGATGATGATGATGATGATGGTGATGATGATGATGATGATGATGACATGTGTTACTTTTGAATTTTTATGAAATAATACAATTAATTGTCATGTGCTACTTTTGAATTGTATTATTTCATAAAAATTCAAAAGTAGCACATAACAATGATGGTGATGATGATGATGAAACCATAACTATTCTTCATGACAAAGATGGTTTAATGCGTCCGACCACCTGTTTGGATTAATTGATTGATTGATTTAATGGGGTTTTACGTCCCAGTCAAGAATATTTCACTTATATCAAGACGTCACCAGCTATAGGTGAAGTGTCAGAAATTTTGACCTTCGCGCTTTGGGTAATATGCAGGGAGGGTGACACGGGGCGTCGGTTTTTAGGTCTCCTCCAAAGGACCCCGTGACATTCATTTCTAAATGCTGAGTGCTTGGCGAAGAACAGTCATTACCAATTTTCAAATCTTGGTTCAGACCCGGTCGGGGGGTTATACTTACGAAGCACTCTACCAACTGAGCAACCGGTGTGGTCTTTTTGGATTTAGATGTTAAGTTTAAATGCACGTTATATTTAGATTTTCAGTTGAACACAAATTAATCTTCCTAGACTTAAGGTCAGTTAACATACCTCATCATCCCTAACTTACGCTATGAAAAAATTCCTCAACTCCAGCTGACTACCTTACTGGTTCAGTGGTAGAGTGTCCGCCTCGATAGCGAGAGGTCGTGGGTCATACAAAAGACATAAAAAATAGATAAAGCTCTCTCGCCTGGCGCTTAACATTATAAAGACATTGTATTGACTGGTTCACTCTGTGTCAGAATAATGTGACTGGGGTAGCGCTATACTAGTCTGCTGCACACTGACTCGGTAAGCTAGCACCTTGAAAAGGATGCGCTAGTACAAGCTTAGTAATAATTTACACTGGCACATCTCATACATACACGGACTTATTTTTGGATTAATTCTTACAGACTAAAAAAAACTTGCTCTTCATGCTGATGCGACGTTAAACAACATTTCAATTAAACGATTAGCTATTGCCTCCAACCACTTTTTAAGTTATTTCTTTATATTTTACAAATTATAAGTGAAAATGTACTCGGCTGGACTCGCAAAGACTTTATTTAAGTGATTTATTAGGCTTGTTCATGTTATATATCAGGCGAATTATGTGTAGGCAATAGAGAAAAAAAGAAGGCTGAAGAAAAAATAACAATAGGGGACACCCGGGTTCGAACCGGGGACCTCTCGATCTGCAGTCGAATGCTCTACCACTGAGCTATATCCCCTACACAAACAACAATTCATTTTATCATTATTATTTAATTTAACATAACACTGCCATATGCTTCCTTCTCATCGATCGTTGGTTACCTTGATTAATTACAATATATATACTGCATATATACATACATACATACATACATGCAGGGTTCGAATTTATTTGAGTTTATTTTGGTATATTCATTTGTTAGCAATATATTAAAAACTGGTTCGAGTTTTAATGAGCCAAAAAATTACCAAATTATTTTAGGGAAAAAGGGAAAACTGATTGCAGCCAGAAACATCTATTGCTTCGGTTTGATTTTATTATTATTATTATTATTATTATTATTATTATTATTATTATTGTTGTTGTTGTTGTTTTTGTTGGGTTTTTTTTATTAGAGCATCATATTTTTCTCTTAAAAAATCATAGTCTTGGCGTCTTCATATAATACATTAGCATTAAATGATACACTGAATATTTTAATGAATCATTTTTAAAAAAACTCGTTAAGCTTTTAAATGAAAAGCAAATTCATAATTTAAATTTAAGAACCAAAAAACTCCATTTTTATATCAAGTGAAGTAATTGTTATTGATGATCGAATTTAAAGTCAGAATTTCTTATTATCATTTTTAAATGCATTGTAAGATTTAAAAGCATGTTAGATTTTAACAATAGGTTTAAATGAGTGGTTTTGTACTTTTAAATAAACGACTTAAATTGACTTTTCTATATTTGAACATTAGTTTATTCTGATTATTCTACATTAAAGATAGAATCCAGTGGCATTTTTCTTCTGCTAAGTTTACATTAGTTTCTAATTACTTTAAACTTCCGTATATTTGAAAATTCGGAACTGGCACTAGAGCTCAAATTCCATTTTAAAATATAAGACTCTCAAAAAATAAAATTAGAAGTAAATTTTAAATTTTGCTTAATAAAATGTTTAAAGGTACCGAATGACCTTAATTTACGTGAAATTTGTAATGCAAACAAATCCATTCTACTGGCTTAAAGCACCAAACTATTCAATATAAATAGATTAGGGCTTTTAAGATCATTGATGCTGTCTGCAAAATTATTGATCATCAAGATTAGCACTTGTTTGTCGATTTAAACGCAAGCTGTTTCTCGAATATTTTTTTTCTAATCTCAAATGAATCCAATTAAAAATAAGACCCGACCGAATGTTAGTAAAATTCTGAAGTCTTTTTTCAAGTAAAAATTCAACTCAATTGCAATGGATTAACATAAAAAAATCATAAAGTAATTGATAAGCCTATCGATATGATCGTCAAGTGCAATAAAATATGTAAATTTTGATTCGTGAAGTGACTCAAAATAAATCACCTGCAAACAAACTTATAAAGAGAAATTTTACCTGAATCCTCAGTGCATACTCCGGTACCTAACTATGAGGCGCCGTTTCTATATTAATTCACTATTTTAGCATATGCATAATTCATTTATGGATATCCATAAATCGAATTTAACATATGTAAAATTATTTTAAGATATCCAAAAATAATTTTGCATATGTAAATTTCGATTTATGGATATCCATAAATCGATTTTTGCATATGCATAAATACATTTTTTGATATGTTAAAATGCTGGCTATTTTTGCATATGCAAAAATACATTTTTACATATGCATAAATCGATTTTTGGATATCCATAAATCGAATTTTGCATACGCAAAAATAGTCGGTATTTTTGCATATGTAAAAATCGATTTTAACATTTCCATAAATCGCGAGTGTGAAATGATTTCTCCCCAACTATTTAGTGCGAGTCTACTTATTATTACGTCGGTTTATAACATGGCAACTAACTCAATATCTGATATGATATCGACAGCTTTGTCGTCAACATGTCGATCTTCAATTTCCAAACACCTCAATGCGTTTGATATACTCCTCTGATATTCGTTCTTTCCGTTTATTACTTCTAGCAGCCATGTTGGATTTTGTAGCGCGAAGACGGTCGCGTGGTCACTGAATGTAATGAATCGTAATGTTATAAACAATTTAGTTTTTAAAAAATGCATAGGCTTATATTTTTTTCACTAATATTGAAAGTGCATTTATCAACCATAAAGAAAATTAACGATTTTTATTTGTTACAAGAGAAAAATATTTCTCTCGCAATATACCGGAAAGTATTTAGGGATTGATAATTGGGGAGAACTCAGTATTTTCAAATTTCACAAATTTATTTTTGGATATCCATAAATCGATTTTTGCATATGCAAAAATGCCAAATATTTTTTACATATGCATAAATCGATTTTTGGATATCCATAAATCGATTTTTAGATATCCATAATTCGATTTTTGCATATGCAAAAATACCGACCATTTTTGCATATGCAAAAATCGATTTATGGATATCCAAAAATCGATTTATGCATATGTTAAAATACTATGAATAAATATAGAAACGGCGCCTCATACCTAACTGCCTCTATTTAATAAAACAGAGTTTCAATGCGTTACACTTCTATATTTTACATTGAAAATCAAGTGCTTCAGTCTTGATATAAATTGAAAATTAAAGTCGTTTTGCTTTCGTAAAGTGTTCAAGGTTTTTTTTTTTTTTTTTTTTTTTTTTTTTTTTTTTTTTTTTTTTTTTTTTTTTTTTTTTTTTCTTTTGTGATGCGTCATCACATCCGGACGGCATTGTACTGAGGTGTGGCAATTTAGTAATTTTAGCTTGTCATTCGTGTATTAGCAGCCTATATAATGCTCATACATTGCATAAACACTCAATGGTGAAGTGGATAAATGTTTATTACTAGGCAGTTCTATATAATTGATTATATTTCTGGGAAGATGTTTTTTTTTTGTTCCATTTGCAGTAAATGTTAATGTGCAATCCAAGAAGTTTGTTCTTCTCGTTTCCCCTCTCAAAAATCTATAGCTGGTAAAACATTAACTTGGGGGATTTTGAATTAAAAAAGTTTCAAAACTTTTATAGGCTAATTTAGAACGAAAAAAATCTGAAAAATTAAGATTTAACAAAATTCTCTAATCCTTTATCAGAAACAATAAAAGATGTTTACCGGTGATATACTGTTTTAATGAACAATTAGTATGAAAAAAGATCAATCAGATCTTCAATAAGGGAAAATAAAGGGGACACCCGGGTTTGAACCGGGGACCTCTCGATCTGCAGTCGAATGCTCTACCACTGAGCTATATCCCCGTACAAAGGCCATGTGTTCTTATTTCTTATCATAAAATCAATTTAGTATGTAGACATCTGTTGCTTCTCAAACAATTAAGAACGTCCATCTGAATTTATATAATAAGCAACCGTTTAATATATCTAACTCTACAGCGCTTTAATAACAGTTTTAACATCCAATACTGTAGAGTTGATGACAAATGAACAATTAATGGTTTAGACAAAAACAGCAAAACGAATGAACTTAACGATGACGTTGAAATAATTTATTAAGAATAATAATAAGATTTTAAAAAAAAATAATCATCAAGGAATGGGTCTAAAATTTTGTGGATGAGCTATTACCGAAAAACGTAATTTTAATTCCAAAGGCATTTGTGACTGTATACTGTTTAATGCAAATAATACAGTTGTTATTGTCTTTTCCTAATATCAAGAAACACGTGTCTCCAGCATTATTTACATGTAGCAGTTTGAACATCCATAATGTTGTCAAATTAATTGAAAACCTTGTACAGTTACAACTATCTTCGCTATGTCAGTGAGAGATCGTATGTTTTGCAATTTGTTGTCTTGGAAATAAATATCATTTTGCTACCATGCGTGGTAAATCTAGTCTTTAGTTAACAAATAGACATTCTTTATTTGAAATAACTAGACCTAAATAATATGATTTGGTTTAAAGTTGCATTAAGTTTTCCAAAGAAAAAATTAAAACGGTGCTAATCTAATTAATCATGTTCCTAATGAACAATGTTATATTGGTTCAACGATAAAAGCTCGAATAAATACAGAAATAACGATATTTACCCAGCGAGATGCAGCATTTGGGATCTAATATTAGAACATGGTTACGTCATCAAAACCCGGGTCATTTAAACACAACTTTCAAAACGGTGAAATACGATAAATTAAACACAGAACTTCGTTGAATTTGTCATTTGTGACTTAGTAAGGGATACATAACACCATTTCAATTACATCTGGTTATTAATGAAGGACAATTAATGCAATCTGTAACGTTTAACCTTCGATTCTAGGGTTTTCAGTACATCCGTGCGCATGCTCCAAGCTCATAATTACCATCGTAAAACACTGACCAACCGATCAGAGGTTTCCGTTTATTAACAGCTAAAAGAATGAAATTTTAGAAATGAATGTCACGGATCGTGGTTAGAAGATATCAATTTAAAAAAAAAAATTTTTAGAAAATCAAAAAAAAATTCAGAAATTGAAAAACTTAACGCAGCTTTAATTTTCCTTCTGCACTCAGTTTGAGAAGGGACCTTGATGTCTGGGATTTATCTAATGTCTCTTCCTTCCTTGTAAAGACTAAATAAGGTTAAAGAGTAATAAATTTCTCTGTATGGTTATTTCACTTATAACAATACATCACATTTTTAATATGTTGGGATTTTCTCTTTCTTTTTTTTATCTATCAATTTCTACGGTGGCACAGAGGTAACATGAAATATATTTTTTCATATTACGTGCGTACGTATTACCTATTACGTGCGCACGTATTACCTTTACGTGCGGACGTAATACCTATTACGTGCGCTATAGTAACCAATACGTGCGCACGTATTAACCTATTACGTGCGCACATATTACTTTTGGTTTCTACGTGCGCACGTACAAGGTAATACATGCGCACGTACAAGGTAATACATGCGCACGTATTGGTTACTACGTGCGCACGTACAAGGTAATACGTTCGCACGTAATACGAAAAATATATTTCATGTCACCTCTGTGCCACCATAACTTTTTGGTCCTTTTGTATGGTTATTTACTTTTAACAATACATCACAATTATTTTTTTGAATGTTTGGATTTTCTTTTTTTATAATCTATCAAACTTTTCGGCCCCTAGTTTTACTGATAAGGAAATAATTTTTGAAATATGCACATATAGCATATCAAAATTAAAGATATTTTTTGTTTAATATACAATAAATTCCAGTATTACTTCTATTCATAAACTATGTCAAATCAACAGTGATCAGTAGAAGGATCTAAAAGGCATCTTATGGAAGGACATGGAGTCTTTTTAAATGATCACAACTTGCTCCTTTGGTTGCCCGTCCAGTAAACTGCAGTGAAAAAAGTATTGAAGCCTGTATTAGATACATGTACAACTTTTATTGTCTGTTGCATGACGAGCACTGTTCACCATGGATAAAATCTGGTCAGTGGTAATTCTGTGGTTAAGCTACTTGGTAATCTACTAGACTAGATTGAGTCATTTCAATGCAGGGATTCGCTACTGAAAATGTTTCTGCAACAGAATAGTCACTAATCATCAATTCTACGCCTTTGATAAAAACTTCTAGTAAAAAGCCACATTGTTAATTTTTTCAAGCTTTGAGTCCATTCTTTAAGTTTGGTCAGGCATGACAGTAAAGAAGGATCAACCCTTCTTTAGAAAAAAGTCGTCGGTAAAGTAAAGTGTCTTTTAATTGGACAATTTGAGCAAGACATTTTTTTCCTTATTAGTATACCTGAAAAATATTAGAAGATGAACTGATTTGCTTATTCATAAAAGTTTGTAGAGTAAAATCCTCAGTACCTACAAATGCATTAGGAAAAAAAGTATTTAGTTTTAGACTTGAAATTATTCACATTAGGATTACGAAACCAAAGTATCTTACAGCGATGTTAAGTCAGTTTAACTTAGATTTCTCTTTAAAAATTCTTTTATTAAAAAAATATTTTAAACCACCAAAGTCGGTAATGGGCCAGATAAATTTAAATCTACAAGACAAAAATATTAATACAGATATTGAAGATATTTCTTGAGTAGATTATAAGATGCCCATGTTCTTGACAACGGAATGTTATATATATATATATATATATATATATATATATATATATATATATATTATATAGTATATATATATATATACCCAAACCAGACACTTTAATCGACAGAAAAATATAGTACATTATGAGTAACGTATTCTAGATGCTTTTTCTGTTCTGTACGCTATTTTAAAATATACACTTTTTTGTTCACTTATAATTTATAATATTTATAATTAATTTAATTTAATTACAAACTGACCTATTTTTTTTCAATATTTATTCGCAACTCTGTTAAAACTAACCGTCTTTAAAATTATTCTTTTCAAGACCTGGTGATTTTACATATCTTTGAACTTACAATTTTTAAAATGTTGAAAATTTAAATTTAAACCTGCACATTGTTTTCTAAGGAATGATCAACGCTTTACTGCGTATTTGTTCACCTTCAGCTTCCAATTTAGTGTTGTGTCATTTTGACTTGTTTACTTGGTCATGTCTTCCAGCTTAATTGATTTTAAAGACAATGAATCCTTACTTATTAGAATAACTGATGTAAAAAAGCAGTGTCTTAATGCAAATATTTAATTAAAATTCATTAAATACCCATACATTGAATTACATGAACAAAAACTGAAAAATCGGATTTAAACATTGCAATATAAAATTATGTGGATAATTCAAAAGGAAAAAAAGTGCAAGATATAAACTTTATTAAACTTCCTGATACATAGATATAACCGTTTTTGGAAGATAATATTAAATTTTTGACGTCATACAGTGGAATAGCACAATGCTGTAATTATTAATAATAAACTGATCTATACTAAAGTATCTTAAATTTGATAAGTTTTTGTGTGGTTTAGTCCTTAAAATATCAATTAAAAATGTGTACATTGCGAGCAATTAATTAAACTCTATTATAAGCTAAAATGTACAAAAATATCTGAAAGCCTTTTTTAAAATCTACAATACAGTCAAGACACAGACAGTCTAAGGAAGATTGATCGCTAATACTATCACGCGAGATTTACAGCCCGTTTGTGACTTTTGAATAAGAATATAAACGACTTACGCTTTAATCAAAATTAAAATAATACTGAATCTAATAAAATTGCGAATAAATGAATAGCTTCTAAAACACGGGACTATGTCAATGCTTGACAAATATCAGCTTAGGTAATTTATCAAAATACTGGCAACTAGTTCAGGTAAAATCAAATGAAATCAACTGATATGACAAAGGGGCAAAAGGTTTATGAATTGCAAAAAGTGCATTAATTTCTTCTTAAACATTGTGTTGGATTATAGTTAAATATAATATCAAATATTTACAACATCCAATAATTTGAATACCTCTTTGTGTAAAAATTTGATTTGCAATTCCAAACCTTTTAAATTAAAATATTAAAAATTAGAATAACTTAATGTAAAAAAAATCCGTAGCTATCTGGTTTTTTTCATAATGAAAAACTAATTATATAATATTTTTAAATTAATACATACGTAAGTACAGTGCAATCTGTTTGATAACTGACCAAGCATGCTAATCTCTGTGTCTTAGGAAACATTCCAACCATCTTATAAGCTAATTTTCTGTGATCTCTTATTTCTTCTTTTTGCATTTCTTTGAAAAATAATTCAACTACGTCTACCTATAAACACGGACTAAACATTGTAAAAGACCCTTTTCCTTTACATTCATCCGTACGTTTGAATTTTTACGATACATATGAGAAGGTGATATAATATTGAATTGAAATCAAATATCAAGTAAAGCTGTACATTTTGTTTATTGGCAAGCTACATATATAGTTTTAAAAAATTAAAAAAAATATAAAACAAATTAAATTCTGTAATGACATCACAGTTTAATAAAATACCATATTCGACATTGACAAAACGAGTTTTGTCCATGACCGCAATAAAGGATTAATTAGGTTGCCAATAGAGAATATAAACAATAATCGAATGTAGTATTGACACTTATTTATCATAAGCTATTACTTTTTGGCGTAATGTCTAAAAGAATCGGAGAAAAATAACACATTCCTACAAAGTTGAAGTTTTATGATGCTTAACAACAAACAGGCAGTTGATTTAGAAAAAAAAAAACAATTGTCATGTTTTCTATTCTTTACATTTTTATACAAAGTAAAAAACTTTAAAGTGGCTTATTTAATATGTAAGCAAGAACACTTTAACATAGAGCATACCTACTTTTCCATTAATAAAATCAGCGATAGTTTTTTCTTGATCCTCGTCTTGTGGTCCTTCAATGTAGAATAATTAATAATTAATAAATAATGACATGATTCGTTTTTAATCGGAACCACAAAGATTTTCTCCATTTCAACAGACGTCACTTGCTTATTATCATTCAATTTTAATTTTCCCAAACTTTTATAATAACGATGTAGCATATGGTAATGAGATTTATATTAACAATTAGCAAACAAAACATTAACTGCATTAAATAATTTCGATTCTTGTTATTTGTATTTACCAACCAGATTTCTGCAGTCAAGGCAATCACCAAAATTGCTAATGTGTGACCTTTAGCGTTTTATTCAGTTAATCAATATAAAATGCCAGATTTTACAAAAAATTTTTGATTCAAAATCATCATATGTTTAATGGCACATTGATAATTTGAATATGCCAGCTTTTTCAGTATAAATTATGGATTAAATGATAAATGATATATGGATAATAAAAAGATAGTTTGTAACACTAATGCTACTTAAAATTTCTTAATAAGTCTTTATTGAACATTTTTAATTGTTGTCATAATCATTTCAGATATAAAAGTGAAACATTTTTGTTGACGAAATCTATCCTATGTGAAATCTGATTACATATTGAATTCTTGTAAATAATTTTTGAGCCAACGTACTTGGCTATATTTAAAATATATTACCTTGTTTTGTTACTGGCTTCGATCTGATAAGTTTGGCAAATGCGTTAGTAACCTTATTTACAAGATGTTCACTTAATTCAGCATCAAAGACGTTCTCTTTTCTAAATCTTTCTGTGATCTCACAATATTGATGCTATTGATAAAACACTTATAAACACACTAATAACGATAATAGTCATCAA